>ML290725.1:52059-69414 GCA_005239495.1 Nicotiana undulata | reverse complement strand
ACATTTCTGTTTATTTATTTTATTATTTCCAGAATTGTTTTACAAATACAGAGTTATAACAAAGTAATAATAAATAATGTCACATTTGTAAAAAGCATTTCTTACCAAAGGAGTTCCATTGGTGCTGTTTAAAATTCCAGCTCCTCCCGAGGCAAAGCTTACACCTTCCATAAAGAGATCATCCTTGTTCGAAAGATACGGTGGAGGTGTTGGTAAACCAACGTTTTCAGCTGTTACATAAAAACCCAACAAGTTACTGAAAGCTACATAGTCATCGATCACTTCACATTTCACGCCATCACACTTACCTTTCTCATGGTTATAAAGTGATATAAAAAAGATAATTCTTTTATTTATATCAATGATAAATAGGTCAAATGAACTATTACACGAGCGAGGTCGTGTGATAAATATCAGACGTAAATCACGAGTGAGGTTGGTATGATAAAGGAAAACGTGAGGAGAGGTCGTTGAAACTTACCCTGCTTTCAATTTACATTATTGAATAATTTTATCATTAAGAACTCTTTATATCTCTAACGTTTAAATAACACTGTATTAATTAGAGCAGTACGGATAAAATTGAAAAAAAGGTAATAAATGCTTTTTTTTACGTCAAAATATTTTTGGAAGGAATTCAAATCACCAAATTAATTAAGGCCTAAAGATAGAATTATTTACCAAGAAAATCAGCAGCATTTTTCCCATTACTAAATCTTCCAGTTGGTTTGCCACCAGGGTAATCAATGCCATTGAAAGGAAAATTAGCTCTGAAGATGGTCGGAAAATAATCGTTGTTCCCCACATCTACTTGTGAGTCACCAAACACATACATGGCCGTGACCTTTTGTGAACTTGACATATTCAATTGCAAAAGCAAGACTAGTGCAATTAAACCACATGAACATAGCAGTTTAGTCTTGTTAGAAGAGAAGGCAGCCATTCTTGTTTGACTCCAAATGATGTGGACAATAAGATGATTATGTTTATTTAAGGAGCTAATGATGTAGATAAATCTGGAAGCTGTTTAATCCATTATTAAAAGCAATGGTAAATACTCATAAAAAAGTCAAAGGAATAATCAAATCTCCATTAGTGGCAACACAATCCTGTATGTCAAAACAGGAAACAAATTTAAGATGAAATCATGGGAATCTCAAAATTTTAGTGAGTATGAATTTTCTTGAAAAAGCAAAGCTCAGACTATATATGCCATAAAATATAGGGAAAAGGACAAATATATCCCTCTACTTTCGGATATTGTCTATATTTAACCTGTAACGATCCAACTGGTAGTTTTGAGTTCTAGCACGTCGTTCGGGAGTTTGAGGCCTTGAGTTGCTTCACTTCATATATTATGACTTGTACGTGCGGTCATAATTGAATTTCGGGAAGTTTGGAGTTGTTTCAGAAGGAAAATTCTCAATTCGGAAGCTTTAAGTTGGAAGAGTTGACCAAGGGTTTGATTTTTAGGTAAACGACCTCGGAATCGGGATTTGAAGGTTCCAATAGGTTCCTACGATGATTTCGGACTTGGGCGTATGTTCGGTTGAGTATCGAGTGATTCGGGAGCATTTCGGTGCTTATTATGGAAAGCTGGCATTTTGAAAGTTTAAGAATTTCTTAAGTTTGATTTGAAGTGAATTTTAGTGTTATCAATGTCCGTTTGGAATTCCGAGCCTTGGATTAGGTTCGTATTGTGATTTGTGACTTGCACGCAAAATTTGGCATCGTTCCGGGATATTTAAATGTAATTCAGACGCGCTCGGTGAAGTTTATAAGTTTGAAAGTTGAAAGAAAGGCTTGATCGTCGATTCGTGATTTTGATGGTGTTTAACGTGATTCGAGGCTTCGACTAAGTTTGTATCGTATTTTGGTATGTGTTGGTATGTTTGGACAAGGTCCCGGGGGCCTCAGGGGTGATCCGAATTGAAAACGGATCAAAATTAGGATTTGAGGAAATGCTGGTTTTGGCCAAGTCCTGGTGTGACTGCACTTGCGAAATTTTGGGCGCAGGTGCAGAGGAGCTGAAGCGATAGTCGAAGCGCAACAGGGAGCTGGGAGCAAGGGATCGTAGATGTGGAGTTTTTGTCGCATCTGCGAAAGCGCAGAAGCGGAACGTTGGGCGCAGAAGCGGGGGAAGGCGCAGGAGTAGAGCATGCTTTCACCTACGATGTCGCAGAAGTGGAGAATGTTTCCACAGGTGCGAGGCATCGTCCTTGGGTGATTTTCCGCAGAAGCGAAAGTGAGGTTACAAAAGTAACGCCGTAGGTGCGACATTTTGGTTCGCATGTGATGACCCGAAAAGTCATCCCGCGTATTTCTAGCTAAATCTGTGTTCCGAGGTCACAAGAACCTCCTTCTATCTCACCTCAATTTGCGTGCGTAGCCCAGGCGTGTAGCCGGGAAGCCGTTATGAGAAAAACTAATAAAAATGATATTTTTGTATTGAAAATTGAGTAAAGTTGACTTTGGTCAACATTTTTGGTAAACAGACCCGGACCCGTGATTTGACGGTCCCGGAAGGTCCGTAGGAAAATATGGGACTTGGGCGTATGCCTGGAATCGAATTCCGAGGTCCCAAGTTCGAGAAATGAATTTTTGAAGAAAATTATTTTCTGAAAAATATAAAGGTTTTTGAAAATGAAATTCTATGTGAAACCTGTGTTATCGGGCCCGTATTATGGTTATGAAGCCCGGTACAGGTCCTACATATTATATTTGTTATGTCTGTGAAATTTGGTAAGAAACGGAATCCATTTGACGTGATTCGGACCTATAATGCAAAGTTGAGGTTTAAAGAAGTTGAGAGAAATTTCATTGATTTTGAGGTTTAATTCGATGTTTACGATGTTATTTTGGTGATTTTATTACACGAATAAGTCCGTAGGATGTTTTCGAGGTTGTGTGAACTTTTGGTTTGGAGTTCCGAGGGCTCAGGTGAGTTTCGGGTAGGTCTCGGGGTGTGTTAGGCATAGATCAGAGTTGTTGCTTCAGAGAATTTCAAATCTCTGAACCCGCCACTGCGGTCCGCGGTCCCTTTTTTGCGGTCCGCGGTGGGAATCCTCGCGGCCGCGGTCGCCTTTGCGCAATCCGCGATGGAAGGGCTTTCGCGGTCCGCGGTCGCCTTAGCACGGTCCGCGGTGGGGAGGCCTTCGCGGCCGCGGTCGTTTTAGCGCGGTCCGCAGTGGGGGGGCCTGAGAGGGGTATAAATAAGTGAGACTTTCAGTATTTTATTCATTTTTCAAGACCCCAAAAACATAAGAGGCGATTTTCCAAGCACACTTTCTTTTCCAAAACGTTTGTAAGCGATTTTTAACTCATTTTCTTCACTCCTTAACTTCTTTTTACAAGATTTCATCCTAAAATCTAGGGTTTTCATGGTGGAATTGGGAATTTTGGGTAAAACCTAAGAATATTGAAATTTGGGGATTTAGACCTCAAATTGAGGTCGGATTCCAAAACCATTTATATATTCGGGCTCGGGGACGAATGGGTAATCGAGTTTTGGTGCGAACTTCGGGTTTGGACCGAGCGGGCCCGGGTTCGATTTTTGATTTTTGGGGAAAAACCTTAGAAAACCCACTTCCATGCGTTAGAATTGATTCATTTAGAATTTATTGATATAATTAAGTAACTTGTGGCTAGTTTCGAGTCCTTGGGAGACGAGTTTGGAGTTTCGGGCGCATTCTTGACCCGAAGAGTAGGTTCGACACGAGGTGAGTCTCCTTTCTAACCTTGTAAGAGGGAATTGTCCCCATAGGTGATCTAAATGACTATGTGTTGATGTTTGTGGGGGATACGTATGTACAAAGTGACGATAGTCCCTACGTAGCGACTATTATTGTTATGTGTGGGTAGTTAGGCCCAAACCATGCCTTGTGTTCTTCCTCGAAATGAATTATATGCTTTATGAATTCATGTTATATGCAGCTTTGTTTTCCCTAAGATCATGGAATTGGATATTTAAAGGAATAGTTCACTGAAAATTAATTTAAGAAAATATTGTGTGTGCATGTGACCTCTTCGCAATTTACATTCCGCGAGCGGAGTGTTATTCCCCCAACTCTCATGGGAGCGGGCCGTACGCCACGGTGGATTGAAAGGTATATTTATGGTTCGGGCTATTTTACCCTCGGCAGTGCACAAATATGGTTATTATGATGGCTCAGGCCGGTTGTCCTTATCCCGTATGCGCATGCTAAATTGTAAATGATTTCATGGATATTAAATTGACAGATATTTGGGGGGAAAATGAAGTGGTAATTGTTTAGTTACTTCCAGTATTTATTTGATTTGCAGTTACCTTTAATGTTTACTGCTTTATCATCCTCGTATGCCTATTGCTTTTCTCATATCCTGTTAAATTATATTGTTGGATCCTAGTAAGTGCCAAGTCGACCTCTCGTCACTACTTCTTCGAGATTAGACGAGATACTCACTGGGTACATATTTATTTATGTACTCATGCTACGCTTCTGTACTTAATTGTACAGGTTCTGAGGCTGGTGCATCTGGTTATCAGATCGGAGCTCGATTCTGATTATAGTTGGACCTGACTTCACGGTGAGTTGTTTCTCCCGGCGATCCCCGACAGCACTATGGAGTCTTCTTTTGTTATTTCCCGTCTATTACTTCCAGATAGTGGGACAGTTCTATTGTATCTTTTTTATATTCTGTTAGTATGCCCGTAGGACTCGTGACACTAGTTCCTCGTAATGGAATTAGGAATAAATTATATATTTTAGTTCGTGGTGTTGTGGGTAATGTTTATCTCGAAATTCTTTGGAATCCGGACACGTGGGCTTGAAAGTTGACCTAGTTGACTTTTCGAGCGGATTTGAGAATTATTATAGTCTTATTAATTATTATGTTGGCGCATATTTATATTGGTTTTCATGATTGTTTGACTAGTTTCGGATCGATGGGCGTTTGGTTTGAGGTGTTAAAGAGGCGTTGGAGCCGGTTATGGAACTTCGGAGTGAGGTAAGTCTCCTGTCTAACCTTGTGAGGAGAAATTTACCTCGTAGGTATTATTCTTGTTATATGCTACATGTTGTGGGAGTTGCGCACATATGAGGTGACGAGTGTCCGTGCGCATGCTAGAATTCCTGAGTATGCCTGGGTAGACTAGGATTCACACCATGCTTTATTGTACTAGTTGAGTTATTATTGCCTGCTAAGTTACTTGATTTTGCGTTACAACCTGAGATTAGGCTTGCGTAGAGTGATAGACTCGCCATTGTAGAAAATTGACGATTACTTGATTAGCCAGGGAATAAGTGTACTTCCCCTACGAATTTCTCCCGCGTTATGTGTTTTCACTGAAGAGTTTTCTAAAATTTCATAACTCACACGTATATTCGTGAGTGGGGTAAATGACCCATTAAAGCTTCTTATTCTAATGGGATCGGGCCGTTCACCTAGGCAGTATGATAACATCACTTTTATGGGATTGGGTCGTTCGCCCCGGTAGTATGATAACACTATTCTTATGGGATGGGGCCGTTCGCATTGGCAGTATCATATTCTTATGGGATCGGGCCATTCACCTCGGCAGTATTATACTCTTATGAGATCGAGTTGTTTGCCTTGGCAGTATCATATTCTTATGGGATCGGGCCGTTCTCATTGGCATTATCATATTCTTATGAAATCGGGTCATTCGCCTTGGCAGTATCATATCTTATGGGATCGGGCCACTCGCCTCGACATTTCTATAAAATACTCTTATGGGATCGGGTCGTTTGCCTCGACAACTCCATGAAACACTCTTATGAGATCGGGTCGTTCACCTGGTAGAATCAAGCGTAATATTTGACAAGAAGCCAGTGTATGCATGAGTTTTTCTGATTTGAATTGTGACGACCTATCTGGTGTCTATTATATATATATACTCGGGTTGAGGAGGTAACCGATAATTGAGAGCTTGTGTCTAATGTCCAGAGGAGGATCGTAGCATGTACCTATATTAGTTGACACTATTTATTTACCATTCTTAATACTTGTTACTTTCTTTTGTACTTGATTTATTGGACCTCAGTAATTGTCGATGTCGACCCCTCGTCACTACTTCTCCGGGGTTAGGCTAGATACTTACCGGGTACGCGTTAATTTATGTGCTCATGCTACACTTATGTACTTATTGTGCAGGTATGTATACTTCTGGTGGTCTTGGGCGCAAGGGCGCAACTATTGCGGAGACATCACGGTTAGTTGCACGCCATGTTACGATCCGACACATACAGAGTCTCCATCAGAACTATTTACATTTTTCCTGTCTAACTTGTATTCTAGACAGATGTTGCATTGTTATTGTACCTTCTAGTAGATGCTCATGCACTTGTAACACCGGGTTTTTGTCACGACCCAAAAATCACAGGTCATGATGTCACCTAACTTGACCTCCTAGGTAAGCCAATTAACACAAAGAAACAAACTAAATAAACTTATAGAAAATTTAATTAGGATTTATCTGAAATGTTACAAACTCTTACCAAGAACTGGTAGTAAGACTCATGAGCTTCTAAGACTAAGAATATACAAAGCTGGTATGAATAAATACAAATTCTGTTTGAAAACTAGATGAACAGATTAATAATGTCTAACACTACCAAGGACAAGTGGCAGCTTCTACCCAGAATACACGAACGTCTTCAGAGTCAGCTCCTGACTTCTTCAGTAGCTCCGCTCCAACAGTCTGCACAGAGTGCGCAGAAGTGCAGTATCAGTACAACCGACCCCATGTACTGGTAAGTATCTTGATTAACCTCGTCGAAGTAGTGACGAGGTTTTTAGTTAAAATATAATCATTAATGAACGATATAATGTAAACTAACAATAGAACTAAAAGATAGAATAATATAATAGAGTACACAATGCGACTGTAATAGGAAATAAAAGAGTATCAGAAAGAATCACAACTTAACAGTTTCCAACATCTCAACCGGCCCTTTCCTTAGAACGAAAACCCATGAACCACAACAATCGCCTCATATGCTTTCATAGTGTGATAAAGTACTCGAGACATCAAGTCGGAACGGCACGGCAACACCCTTCGTGCATTTATCTCATCCTCACCATATATGTGGAAAATAGTACCAACCAAATGATAGAAATACCGACAAAAGAAATGACAAGGAAGGGAAATATGCAAGCAGTAATAATAACCGAGAATGTACAGAAGAACATCTGTAACAGACTAGCAGAGAGCACAGAGGTAATGACCACAATTAGGAAAAAGGGTTTATAATTCCAATTAACTAGCATGATGGAGGCCTAAGTACAAATATAGCAAACAACAAGGAAACACATGATCTTCACAAGTTAACAAGTAAGGGCATGAAGGACTAGCATGATGGAAGGCTTACACTAAGGTGTGACAGAATAGATACAACACGAGTATAATTATAAAAGCAAGAAATAGGAATGGCATATGCCAGTTAAGCAAGTAAAAGACATGGACAACACAACAACAATTGAGATAGAGGTCAAGTACGGGACAATAACAACATATCACACAAAATATATAATGGCGACAATGACAATTCAAGGTAAAGGCGTAAATGTATACACGGAAAATAGATATCACATCATAATGCATGTCTCTCATCCTCGCCTGCACGGAAACACCCTTCGTGCCATGACCTCACAATATTAAAAGCATAACAATTAAATGAAATGGCACGTCACCACTCTTCGTGCTTTACACTCTTTCCTCACATGATAATGTATATGAAATGGCACTGCATCACCCGTCGTGCTTCACACTCTTCCTCACATGATAATGAATATAAACAATGGAACGACATCACCCTTTGTGCTTTACACTCTTCCTCACATGGTAATGAATATAAACAATGCCACGACATCACCCTTCGTGCTTTACACTCTTCCTCACATGGTAATGAATATAAACAATGCCACGGCATCACCCTTCGTGCTTTACACTCTTCCTCACATGATATGAATATAAATAATGGCACGACATCACCCTTCTTGCTTTACACTCTTCCTCACATGATATGAATATAAACAATGGCACGCCATCACCCTTCGTGCTTTACACTCTTCCTCACATGATATGAATATAAACAATGGCACGACATCACCCTTCGTGCTTTACACTCTTCCTCACATGATATGAATATAAACAATGGCACGACATCACCCTTCGTGCTTTACACTCTTCCTCACATGATAATGAATATAAACAATGGCACGGCATAACCCTTCGTGCTTTACACTCTTCCTCACCAATATAAATATTAATAAAATGGAAAGGCAGGAAGTATATATATAATATCGAGGAGAGTGTTCAACGAATATTCCAAACAAAGTTCTCAATCGCTGGTTTACAAGCCAACAATGTTTCAATGAACCCTCAAGGGCCATATAATTAAAGTACTTCCACAAATCTCACAATCTATTAGCAACAAAGGTATAGAATCCAGCATTTAAAAAAAATATCGGTCATAGCAATGTAGTAGTGTTCACGCATAGAGATGACCAAACTAGACACATCAATGTATTCCAAGAATTTTATCAAATTTGATCAAGTTATCTTAGTCTAGGTCTAGGTCTAGGTCTTTGTTTCTAACATTTTATACTACGTTCTTAATATATGTAAATCAAACGAAGCAAGGAAATTACGTAATTGTCACGACCCCAAATCCTAACAGGTCGTGATGGCGCCTATCGTGGAACTAGGCTAGCCAACCATCACATAACTAGTCATTTGTTCTATTATAATATTTCAAAAATCAATAACAAGCAGCAACAGAGTATAAAATAATTTCTTTAAGTCTTTACGCCCCAATAATATAAGCTAACAGTCTAACTATTCCCCCAAGACTGGAGTCAACCGATCACGAGCATCTAAGAAATAACTAACTCTGCTAATGTCTTAAGCAATGTCTATGAAATAAATACTAATACTAATAAAGGAAGGGAAATGGAGAAGCTGCGAATGCTGGACAACTACCTCGAAATCCCGTAAGCTGCTGATAACAAACTCAGACGACTACTGCTCCGAACCAGTACCTGGATCTGCACACAGAGGTGCAAGGAGTAATGATGAGTACGCCAACTCAGTAGTAATGAAAATAAATCACAGTCTGAAATATATGAAACACATAGCACAAAACACCAATCCACAAAACAGTAAAACATCAAATCTCCACAAATTATACATCAAATACATAAGTTCGAAAACCAGTTTCCATAAAATCCTTTGAAAAACAAGTATATTTTCCAATATTTCTCAGTAAAATCAGTTTGAAAAATGAAGTGAATCATAGTCAAAACTCAGTGAAATATCATCGTAAAACTACCCATCGGGCCATAATCATCACTCAGTATCAATTTCCCTCATCCCCTCACCATCTCTCAGTATCAGCCCCGCGGGCAACCTCACTGTCACTCATGCCTCCCAATCACTCATCACTAGGCACTCACACTTAGTAGGTACTTGCACTCACTGGGGGTGTGTACAGACTCCGGAGGGAATCCTACAGCCCAAGCGCTATAAACAAGCCACATCATGGCATAAATCACTCTCAGGCTCTCGGCATCTCTCTCATATCATCAATATCCTCACAACATTGGCCCTCGGTCAGACACTCTCAGCATGCCACTCGGGCCATGAGTAAAACGGGGTTCTCGACCCAAAATAGTATTTCATTTCAAGAAATAGTAATATTATCAAATAAGAGTGTCAACAATTTCACAAGAAACACTGAGTGTAAAATCATAGTTTCAAAATAGTGAGAATATCATTAAAAACAGCCCCCAAGGGGTTAAAACAGATCGACACTAGGCCCCAAACATGGCTTACAGCCCAAGTACATCAAAACACAGTAATCCTATAAATCATATGCTTTAAAAGTGGTTTCGCAACCCAATAGTTGCCTAAAAAGGTATAGTTTTCCCAAATTTCCAATTCGTGCACGGGGCCCACACTCGTCATCCAGTGTGTGCATCACTCCAAATTCGTGGAGGATGTAAAGTTCGGGGTTTCATACCCTCAGGACAGGATTTAAAGACATTACTTACCTCAAACTAGCCCGAAAAGTTACTCTGCAACCCGCTTTCCTCTCGTATCAACTTCCGAGTGCTCCAAATATACCAAGATCAGATTTTTATCATCAAATTATGCTAAGGGAATGAATTCTAATTGAAAAATACCAATTTTAGCTCAAAACCCGACCCCCGGTCCCGCATCTCAAAACTCGACAAGTTTTATACGAGAATGTTCTTCGTCATCTCACGAGTCTGTACATATAAAGAACGTTAAAATCGGAGTTCGTTTGACCCTTCAAATCATCCCCTAAAGGTCTCATAATTTCAAGCCCTAACTCCACCTTTTTCTACTGATTTTCGTGAATTAAACACTGGTATTTTGATCCTTAATTACATATAATCGAGCATTAGGGTCCATAATCCTTACCTAGATGAAGAACAATGATTTTCTCTCTTTAAAATCGCCTCAAAAGCTCTCTTTCCGTACAAAAATGGTGAAAAGTGGGTATTGGTCGCGAAGGGTTTATTTAAATACGGCCCAGTCCTTTCTTCTCTGCGATCGCGGAAGTACTCACGCGATCGCGAAGAATAAATCCCCCAGGTCCTCCAAAGACCCTATGCAATCGCAGCACAAGCCACGCGATCGCGATTCAATAGAACCTCAACCTACGTGATCGCAACCCAACACACGCGATTACGAAGAACAGTTGACCCCACTCCCCACGCGCCTGACTAACCCTACGCGATCGCACTGACTAACGCCACATACCTTCGTGATCGCATACCTTCCCCCGCGATCGCGATTCACAAAAATGATCGGGATCCAGGTTACTCTACGCGATCGCGAACCATTCCTCGCGATCGCAGTGAACAATGTGCTGCTGCACTTACACCAGCAAAAACAACAGATGTTTCTAAGGCTAAAATGCCTGTTAACCACCCGAAATCAATCCCGAACCCCTCGGGACCCAAACCAAATTTACCAACATATCCCATAGCATCATTCAAACTTAGTTGCACTCTCAAAACACTAAAAATAACATCAAAACACCAAAATAACATCGGATTCAAGCCTAAGAATTTTGAAATTTCTAAAATCCCCCAACGATGCCGAAACTATCATAAACAACCCCGATTGACCTGAAATTTTGCAGACATATCCAAAATGACATTACAAACTTGTTCCAACTTCTGAAATTCCATTTCGACCCCGATAGCCTATTTTCCACCGCCGATAGGAAATCGCCAAAAACTAACTTTCGCCAATTCAAGCCTAATTCTACACCGGACATCACAAAATTATTCTGAACACACTCCTAATTCCCAAATCACCTAACGAAGCTATCCAAATCATAAAATCCGCATTCCGAGTTCGTTTACAAATAAGTCAACTCTCAGTTGTCTTGTCCAACTATAAGGCCATTTTTAAAGACTAAATGACTAAATTCTCGCTACAACCATTCGATTCCGATCCTACCAACTCTAACACATCATAAACAGTCTAACCAACCTATGACAAGGTAATAACAGAAAATATAATGCAGGTTCTACGTAACGACCGACCGGGTCGTTACAGTAATTCTACAAAACACAATTACGACGTCATCTACCCCCGAGCATGATAAACCCGGCACATACATATATGCTTGTCACCTCATATATGTATCACCCCCGCATATAGAAAATAATGACAAATAGGAGAAAAAATTCCCTCAATAAAGTTAGGCAAAACAGTTACCTCGAACAAGTAAATTACAATATCGAGCAAGCCAAGCGATGCTCAAAAAAATGCCATCACGCGCGTAGTGACCTCCGAACGTCTCAAAACTAGCCAAAAGCAACTCCAATACATCAAATAAAGTCCAAGGAAATAATTCCAAATGATAAAGATCGAATCCTAAATTAAATCCCAAATTCAGCCAAAAATCACACTCGGGCTCACACCTCGGAACCTGATAAAACTCACAAAATCCAATAACCCATTCAATTACGAGTCCCACCATACTAGTTTCACTCAATTACGACTCTGAATTGATGTTCAAAACTCAAAAATTCATATTATGAAACTTTAGGGGGAAAAACCCAAATTTCACTTTGAAATCATCAATCAAATCCCAAAAATGAAGATGGATTTCATGAAATATAACCAAAACCCAGTAGAGAACACTTAACCCAATCCATATGGTGAAAATCGCCTCCAAAATCGCCCAAATCTGAGCTCCCCAACTCAAAATATGACCGAATAAAAAAACCCTAGTTTTATATATTTTTCTGCCTGCTATTCTGCCTCGCTTCTCGTACCAAACGATCCTGAACCTCGATTTTTATGCCTCCAATAGATTCCTTGTGAAATTTTAGTCAAGTTAGACTTTTGAATCACTCAATTTGACCTTATAATGAATGAGATATGTAGGTTTTAATATATGCAAATAGTGCAGATTTTTAAATACGCCGTCAGTGGTAATTTCGTAATTAATCTGGAAAAAAATTTGTCAACCCAATTTTTAGTAAAATGATCATAAATTCCTCATACAATGTCCAAATTCGACGATTCTTTTTGCTATGGCTCCGTAATTATGATACAGATCTAATGCTTCAATTAAAACAGAAATCGGAGCTTGTTTGCTTAATGTGGTACCATTCATGCTTGAAGAAACAACGTCGAAACATAAGAAAAACGAGCGCAACGCAACCCAAACCTATCTGAAACTCATTCGAGCCCCTCGGGATCACGTTCAAACATACTAACAAGTCCCATAACATAACACGGAGATATATGAGCCCTCAAAATACCAAGCAAAGTGTAGATACTCAAAACGACCTATCGGGTCGTTTCAGTTTTGGGGGTGTTCTAGAATTTGCAATGGATTGTTTACATACACTTTCACTTATTATTTTAACGAAACTGTACGTAACTATGATTTATTTTAATGCACTGACCTCTCTGTCTAAGTAAGATTCGTGATTTTAAAAATAATAAAATGAATAATTAAGTGTTGGCTTGCCTAACGGCGACGTTGGGCGCCATCACGACCTATAATGAATTTTGGGTCGTGACATAACCTCTACTATACTATCCAGCCAAATTTATTCCTACTGTTATACTATCCGACCAAATTTACCCTTACCATCAATAAACTTTTAAAAATTACCCCTTGATTTGTTGATTGCTTCACTATTTTCAGAAATACTATTAATGTGAATGCTAAATGTATTGGCCTATACAAACTATTCATGAATATTTTTAATTACCAATGTACCCACTTTTCTTTTTGTGATAATGGTTTTGGAATTGGTTTAAAATTTTATTTATTTTTCAACCATATACACACCACCATAGAATTCAGTGGTTCTATTTATTGTGTATTATATGCAGCTCATCATCATGTATATATAGGTATATTCGAATATATTGTCTGGTTAGTATAGACTTCGATCGGCTAACTTAAGAGTGCACAATGCGTAGCCATTTGATTAAAGTGAAGTTGAATTCGACAACGTAAAGCCTCCGAGGAACTTCAACTTCTATACTTTTGGTGCAACGAATTAATTAAAGCTGGGATGTTGTAAAAACTTTCGGAATTTAGACAAGCTACCTAATTTAAATTCTTCAATTTACTATACTTTGTTTACTAATCGTTGTATTATTTTAATATTTCGTTCTCTTATTCTTTTTCAATTAAGAAAGCATGTAAAGGCGAATTATTTCAAAAAAAATTGATCAATAAGAAGAATAAGTGACTTAATTAAAATGATTTGGGAGATTCCGGGTCACCTGACGGACTGAGTGATAACTTTTACAAGTTGCTTATGGTAGGGGTAAATTTGGCGTGGTATAACGGTATGAGTAAATTTGGCCGGATAATATAACGTAGATTAAATATAGACATTATCCGAAAGTAAAGGAATATATTTGGCCATTTTTCCTAAAGTATATGTACTTTTTTTCTTTACAGTTTAACCAAACTGAACGTAATTGGCAAATTCAATTGCTCAAGATGTACGTACCCAAAAATAATTAAGAGCATGTTTGGAGAATGACCTAGGAGGTGAATTTGGGTGTAATAACATTATTTTATATGTTTGTCTAGCTGTGTAAGTACTTGGCCAGCATGGAATTGGGTGTAATTGGAAACGTTTAATTACACTCTCTAATTCTCAAGGGGGAGGTGAGAATTGGTGGTAATTGCATTGTGTAATTACAAGGTTACTTTTTTATTTCTTTCCTTTGTATTTTTATTTTATTTTATTTTATTTATAACTTTTTTGTTTCCATTATCTTAATTTATTTTTATTTTTTTTAATTTAAATTTTTTATTTAAATTTTCTTTTAATTTTAAAATAAATTTTCTTTGTACATTATTTGTTTTTTAGTTATATACCTTTACTTCTTGTGATTCCATGTAATTGCGTGTATATCTTATTTATTATTGTTATAACGACACGGTCGGTCGTTTTGAGAGTTAGCGCCCCGATCCCCTAATAATTGCTTTCCCCATGTTTGGTTGTGCTTTTGGGACATGTCGGAGTGATTAGTTGTGGGTTCCGGTGAGTTTTGGAACACATAGTCCCTAAATATGAGTTTAATCCTTAAAAATCGGACTATAGTTGGAACTGTGTGAAGTCGGATCCGGAATGGAAATCCATCAACTCCGTTAGCTCCGTTGAGTGATCTCGGGGTTAGGAACGCGTCTGGAATGTGTTTTCGAGGTCTACAGTAGTTTTAGGCTTGAATTGGCGAAAGTTAGAATTTCGACAATTTCGGCTGATAGGTGAAATTTTGATATCAGACTCGGAATGGGATTCCGGAAGTGGCAGCAGGTCCGTAGTGTCATTTATGACCTATGTGTAAAATATTAGGTCATTCGAATTAGTTTTGACGTGTTTCGGCATCGGTTGTTGATTTCGAAAAATTTCTAAGTTCCTAGGCTTGAATCCTTGTATAATTCGTGATTTTGGTGTTATGTGATGTGATTTGAAGGCTCGACTAAGTTCAGATGAGGTATTAGGACTGGTTGGTAAGTTTGGTTGAGGTTCCAACGGCCTCGGGAGTGTTTCAAAAGCTCAACGGGAAAATTTTTGGACTTAAGCAACAGCTAAAGTTTTGCTGGTTCTAGTGTTCCGCACCTGCGGAAAGGGAGCCGCAAATGCGGATCCGCAGGTACGGTAGGGGTCCCGCAGATGTGGATTTTGCCAAGACCAGCCGGGTTCGCAGATGCGGCTAGGGGACCGCAGATGCGGCCCCATCCCACTTAATGAGATTTTGCACCTGCAATGCTATTTTCGCAGGTGCGGGACCGCAGGTGCAGCCCAATTGACCGCAGAAGCGGAATCGCTGGTCAAAAAATACCAATTTCGAGGGTTTGAATTTCATAACTTCTAAAAATGATTTGGAGTTCGGGAATAGGCGATTTTGAGTGGGTTTTGAAGAGGAGATTCATAGGTAACGATTCCTAATCCTATTTCACTTATATTTCATTAATCTATAACAAGTTCTTCAATCTAATCAAGCAATTTGAGGGGGAAAATTAGAAAAATGGGAGAAAAGTTCCCCAAGTATAAATTCGAGAATTTAATGGGATCATAACATCGAATTTTGATGATTCTTGTTCGAGTGTGTTTGTGAGTGAATGGGTGTTCTAAATTGGTAACTTTCACTTGATTCCGAGACGTGGGCCCGATGGATTTTTTGGGCAATTTTTCTAATTTCGCGTATTAGCTTCGAATTAATTAGTTAGATTGATTTCTTAAAGTTGTATTTACATTATGCAATTGAATTGAATAGATTTGGGTCATTCGGAGTCGGGTACTCGTGGAAAGAACGTGATTTTCGGGTTGAGTTGAGCAGTCGAGGTAAGTAGCTTGCCTAACTCTGTGTTGGGGACTTCCCTTTAGGTCGTTCTGACATTTATTTGCTATGTGGGTGCCGTATACGTGAGGTGACAAGTACGTACACGGGACATTTGTTGCTAAAATTCCATTTTTCGCTTCACATAATATAAATCATTTACTACGATTTCACTGCTTAATGTGTTAATTATTTAGATTAGATTAGGAAAAGCATGCGTGCTTTTTTTATATCGAATTGCCTATCTGCTACTATGTTCTCCATGTTTATCTAGTTTATTCCTTCCCTTACCTGTGATTGATGAACTATTTTTAAATAATGCCTTATCTGATGTTCATTCGCATTGCATGTTTAAATTGGGGACTACAGACGTATTCTGGGAGATCTCCCATGTACCACATATTTAAATTGGGGACTACAGACGTATTCTGAGAGATCCCCTTGTACTGCATATTTAAATTGGGACTACAGACGTATTCTGAGAGATCCCCCATGTACTGCATATTTAAATTGGGGACTATAGACGTATTCTGGGAGATCCTCCATGTACTGCATATTCATTTTTGGACTACGGGACGGTATTCCAGGAGTTTCCCACATTGTGATATGTTGTGCTGAGCCGAGATCTCTCCTTGTTGTTATGTTTTAAATTATTTCTTTTAACTGCTTACAGTAGAAATTATTTATCTTCTCCACTGTTTTAAACTGTATTATTTAGAAATTCAGTAGGGCCTTAACCTGACCTCGTCACTACTTGACTGGAGTTAGGCTTGGCACTTACTGGGTACCAAATTTGGTATACTCATGCCCTTTCCTACATATGTTTTCCGTGTGCAGATCCAGGTGCGAGTTCTCAGCCACGTGGCTAGTGGTCGTTGCAGCCGTCATTAAGGAGACCGCAAGGTATTTCTGCCGCGTCCGCAGAATCCTCCGAGTCACCTTCCATTCTGGTCTATATAGAGATTTTCTATGTATTTTCTTTCTCGTTGTATAGAGCTATTGCAGTATAGAAGCTTGTGACTATAATGTGATATTTTCGGGTTTTGGGATTTATACTTATACATGCCGAGCGGCGATATTATGCTTACTTAGATCTTCCTCTATTGTCTTTACTTTTATCGTTTTTAATTAAGATTTTCCGCAAATTTAGGCTTATCTAGTCGTAGAGACTAGATGTTGTCATGATACCTTTCGGAGGGTAAATCGGGTCGTGACAATTTGTTTTATTTTTTTTATTTAGCGTAACTGCGTTAGTATTCTAGTTTTTCAAACTACACCTCCTAATATTAAAAATAATGAGTCACTAAAAAACTTGGCATATAATGAGTGATGTCATTAAAGTAAAATTTCATTGTTGAATGAGGTTATAAACTCATTATGTTTATCTTAAGTTGTATTGGAGCTTATTTTTATTATGTTGAAATTTGACATACACTAAAGTTTTTATTGGGGGTTGGGGGGGGAGGGTGGGGGGGGGGGGGGGTTTT
>ML290725.1:0-51725 GCA_005239495.1 Nicotiana undulata | reverse complement strand
GGGGGGAGGTTTTGAAATTGTGTTATATTTATGGTTCCACTTTACTTGTTTTGAGTAGTATTGACTTGTTATTTCACATTGCATATTTTGTTAATTTTTTTAGTTAGAATTGATAGATTAATTTGTCAAATATTTGTATAATGTTATGACATTATATTTATAAATATTAATTTATTTTATCAAACATGCATCCATTATGTTCTTATAAAATGTATGTTCTCATTTTTTATAATTAATTAAACTAAATATTATAAATTTGAAAAATATATATCAATTATTTTTATAATATTAGTTATAAATATATGATTACTAATTAGTGTATAGTGAAGAAAATATGCATCTTAAATACTAAATCTAATGTCATTTATACACTATAAAAAATTATTTAAAGGTGTATATTTATTATATTAACTTTTAAGTTTCGATAATTATTTCATTTAAAATTTATTCTAATGGTTAATTACACATCTGCAATCAAACAGTGCGCTTGTAATTACACTATAATTATGTTGTGAGTAATTACACCAATTCTAATTATTGGGTGGCTTTCCAAACAAACCCTAAGTGTTTTCGCGAAAACACCGGCTCAATTAAGGTTTACCAAAGCACCCTATTTTAGAGGGATTCCATGATTCCTTCACTCCATGAGCGGTCTCCGTAACACTAAAGAACAAAAATGTTCAGTAAATTAATGATATGTTGAGGGTAAGGTAAATAATTATTTACACTAAACTAATTCATCTTACCATAGTTAACTAATTTAGAGCCTGTTTGGCTAAGCTGTCATAAACTACTTATTTTGAAAAGTACTTTTATATAAAAGTAACAGTTTGTGTTTGACCAATTCATTTGAATATTATTTTTTTAAAGTAAATTATGTTTGGCCAATTTTTAAAGTACTTTTTAGTATCAAATTACGAAAAAAAGCATTAAAGATATAGTTTGCAATTAGTAATTTTTTTAAATATGGATTTAAATATTTATTATAAAAAAATTCAACTAAAATATATAACATAAAGAAACTAATTAAAGATTTTAATCAATATAAAATATAGTTATACTGACTGTTTATATGATATTTTAAATATATCAAAATACATCATTCTATATAAATAAAAAATCTACTCTTATAAATCCTTATATAAAAAGATATTTATTTATAATAGAGAGAATATTTCAAAGAAGAATAGGCGAAATAGAAAAAAAAATGAAAATAAAAAAGAACAGAAAAGTTTGGTAGAAAAAAAATTAAACTAATAAGGGATAATTTGAAAAATATAAATATATTGCAAGTATATTTTTTTAGCTTCTCTCCAAAAGTAGAAAAATTGCTCCTGCTCGAAAGCACTTCTTCATCCTGGCCAAACATCTCAAATTATTCAAAAAGTACCTTTGTAGTCACAAAAAATACTTTTGACCTTCAAGAAGCTTGGTCAAACATGCTCTTATTAAAGTGAATAAAATATGCATTAATTAACCGTGTTTAAGTGACATAAGTGTCACGACCCAATTTATACTATAAGTCGGGATGGCGCCCAACGTCGCCGCTAGGCAAGTCAACGGTGAACTATCCATGTAATTGCTCATTTCAATATTTTCAAAGTCATTGATTTTTATTTAATGAAGAAACAAATAGTAAGGGATCGTAATAAGGTAAAGCATAAACTAGACACAGAGTAAAGTAGTGAATTTAATAATAATTAAAAAAAAATCATGAGTATCTACTAGAATTTCTCAAAACCCGGTGTCACAAGTGCATGAGAATCTAGTAGAATATACAAAACACCCTAAAACTACTGTCTGATACAAAATAGACAGAATAGTAAATATAACAAGAGGAGACTCCGGGTGTTGCAGAACGTAGCATGAGAAGCATCTCGCCACTAGGCCTTCGGGTAATCCGGATGCGCGCCTAGGCGAACACCATATGTACCTGCCTCAGAACTTGCACAATTTGTGCAAAAGTATAGCGTGAGTACGTAAACAACATGTACCTTGTAAGTAAACCTCGAAGAAGTAGTGACGAGGGTTCGACATCGACACTTACTAGTGGTTAATATACATAAAGTGCGGGAGTTATAAATAGGCATGAAATACAATAATGATAATGGAATAAAAGGTAATAAATAATTGATTCTTTAACAAAATAACAAGTTAAAAAGTCCTCAAAAAATATCACATGCTAATCTCAACAAGTAACGGCCAACAAGTAATTACAATTTCTCAAGTCATGAAGGATATATCAAGAGTAATCAGACTCCTATCGACAACAAGCACGAGTTATGCGGAGGTCGTACGACCCCATTCCTAACAATTGTGTACATATACTACCGAGGTTGTACGACCCGATCCATGGATGCATCACATTACGTATAAATATTGTCGAGGCGTTTGGCCGATCCACAGGAAAAGGGAAACTCTTCGAACTACGAATTAAGTATTTACAACTCCAAGGTAAGTCCATAAAAGAATATAAATTTCCATCAATAATTAAACATTCTGCAAAATCACTAAGTAATGACGCTCGGTTTAGCGTGATCTTTAACCAAATTTTACTTATTAATACAAGCAATTAAACTAGCAAGTTGAGTTCAACTAGTGCAAATAATTGCATAATAAAGTCCTACGTCTACCCAGACATTACAAGAATTTTAGCTACGTATGGGCTCTCATCACTTCGTGCGTACGTAGCACCTACAGTTAGTAGAAAATAATAATTTTAACACATATGAGTTTAATTCCCTCTTACAAGGTTAGGAAAGAGACTTACCTTGTTTCCAAGGCCACTTTCCGGTCCACAAATCACACTAAAAGCCATAAGTCGGCGTCGAGCAATCTGAAACTAGTCAAAGGTTGTACAAACTAATCAATATTTACTCAAAAATTTATAATTTAACTATTAGAGTAATCGTCCGATCCAATTTGGAAGGTTCCTAAAACTTACCCCCAGGCCCACGTGCCCGGATACCAATTTTTTTAGTAAATAAGTGTTACGCATAATCTTAGGAACACAAGTATATAATTACTACCCAATTTCATAATCATTTTCGTGGTCTAATATCATTTTTATCAAAATCTAGGTTTTTTCGACAAACTCCTAAAAATTTCACATTTTACATGTTAAACCTACCCACAATCAATGTATTTAACCTACATTAGGTAGAGATCACTCACCTTATCATTCTTGATGAAAACCCCTCTCAATGAAGCTCTAAATTTGGCCAACACAATGAGAAATAGGAGAAATAAGCCTAAGTTACTTTAAAACAAGACTCTGCCGAGTTGACCCTTTTTTGCTATCGTGAAAAGGGTCTTGCAATCGCGAAGGCAAAGCCTGCCCAGGACTTGAAAACCTTCATACCGAACGCGGTCGGGTCCTCGCGATCACGAAGTCTAGACAAGCCCAAGCATTGCGAATGCGACCTACCCTTCGCAAACGCAAAGAGCAACGACCCACTGTGTCACGACCCGAATTTTCTGCCGTCGGGACCGTGATGGCGCCTAACGTTGAACCCGCTAGGCAAGCCAACGTGGATATTTAATTTACTTTATTTATTTATTATTAGATAATAATATGTGCAATACAGAGCCAATAGAAATGAAAGTACGAGAATGAAGCAAGTATAATAAGTTAATTAAACACTGTACGAACTTCACAATACCGACCAAGAATTTTGGAGTCACAAACTCACAGACTGTCTATGAATAATACATATAATGGTCTGAATGAAATAAGTACATCTGTTTCTGAAATAACTAGAACATAATACAAAAGAAGTAGGAGGGGACGCCAAGGTCTGCGGACGCCAACATGACTACCTCGGTATCTCCACGTGGACTGAAGGCAGCCTCCTCACTCTAATGTCCGTAGGGTCCTGTACTGTGATCTGCACAACAAAAATGTGCAGAGTGTAGCATCAGTACAACCGACCCCATGTACTAAGTAAGTGTCGAGCGTAACCTCGGCGACGTAGTGACGAGGCTAGGACATGACAACCAAAACAACCTGTGCAATTTAATAATATTCGGAGGAATAATAATAACAGGAAGTAAACAACTAAGTACAAAGAAAGCGGGAACATGCTGGGGGAAAGAAATATCAAATAAAGGAAACAATGAAATAAGACAACAATTCAATATCAACTTGAACAGTAGGAAATAACATCACAGAGAAAAATAGTGCACGGCATCACCCTTCGTGCTTTTACTCTCATCTTCACCAAATAATAAATGCAAGTGCACGGCATCACCCTTCGTGCTTTTACTCTCATCCTCACAATAATCAATTGAAACGACACGACATCACCCTTTGTGCTTTTAATATCATAATATGCCACGGCATCACCCTTCGTGCTTTTACAGTCTCATCCTCACAATAACGGCATCACCCTTCGTGCTTTACACTCTTCCTCACAATGATCAATACACGGTATCACCCTTCGTGCTTTACACTCTTCCTCACCCAAACAATATCAATAACAGAAGTCCGGCAAGGAAAAATCAACAATATGAACCGCAACAGTAAATCATAACATCCCGGCAAGGGAACAACAGTAGAATTATCACCATCCCGGCAAGGGACACAACTATAACCAATCTCACTCAAGTACATATCTTCACATAAAATTTCTCAACCGAAACCAATACTCAACAATATCCATTACCAAGAATTTCCACCAAAATGAATAACCACAAAGTGAAACTCGAGCTATGATAAAGTACATATCAATGGAAAACCACATAATTCATAATATCCGACTCACGGGCATGCTTGACACCAATGTATAGGTACTCGTCACCTCACCTATACATTGAACATGATATTAACACATAGCAAATAGGACACAATACCTATTCCATCAAGCTAAGGTTAGGCCAAACATTTATCTCGACTTCCACGACTAAAATCAAGCCTCAATCACCGCTTTCCCTTTTGAATTTGACTCCAAATCAATTGTATCTAGACATAATTGACTTAATAACATCAATAAACGCTAAATAGTTCAATTCCAATGCTTAATTATAGGTTTTCTAGCATTCTTCCCAAAAAGTCAAAAATCGACCCCCGGCCCGCTTGGTCAAAACATGAGGTTCGGACAAAAACCCGATCACCCACTCACCCACGAGACCGAATATGTAATTAGTTTCGGTTTCCACCCCAAAACGAGGTCTAAATTCCAATTATTCAAAAAGCCCCAAGTCTACCCAAATCCCCAATTTTCTACCCTTAAGAACATAATTTCTGCCTAGAAATCTAATGGTTGTTAATGGAAATTGAAAACGAGTTTAAGAACACATACCTATGGTTTTATGGTGAAATCCCCCTTCAAGAATCGCCCAAATTTGAGTTTAAGTGAAAAAGTTATGAAGTTTTGAAACATTCCCGTTTTTAGCTACTGTTTAATAACACTGGACCATGACCTTATGCGTTTGCGGTCCCCTGGCCGTGTTCGCATAGGTGTGACTTCCCTGACCTATGCATTCGCGAACTACAGGCCGCGTACGCACAGGGTTACAACTACCCAGCCCCCAACCCCTCTCTTATGTTATGCGTTCGCGACATCCTGGGTGCGTTCGCGTAGAGTAACTTCTAAAGCTCCGCATTCGCACCTGGATATATGCGTTCGCAGAGTGTCAATCCGCTCCTCTCCCAATTGGTGCTCTGCGTTCGCATAGAATAAAAACTCAGACACAAGCAAACAGCTAAAAACACCAGATTTTCTAAGTTCAAACCACTCCGACGCCTATCCGAAACTCACTTGAGCCTTCGGGGCTCCAAACCAAACATGCACACAACCTCAAAAACATTCTACGGACT
The DNA here is from genome assembly GCA_005239495.1 of Nicotiana undulata. NCBI lineage: Eukaryota > Viridiplantae > Streptophyta > Magnoliopsida > Solanales > Solanaceae > Nicotiana > Nicotiana undulata. Next base: position 45,907 of record ML290725.1, on the reverse strand, counting down.
TAATCGTGCGATCAAAGCGCCAAAATAACACTTTAAACAACGAATTTAGCCTTAAAATCAAAGAAAATTTCCAAAACTTCCAAAGTATTAAATTTCACAACTACGGGTCCGAATCACGTCAAGCGACTTCCGTTTTTTACCAAATTTTACAGACATATCATAATTATCATATTAAACCTGTTCCGGGCTCCGGAACCAAAATACGGTCCCGATACCATACATTTCAAATATAATCAAATTTCTAAAATCTCTTATATTTTCAGAAAAATAATTTCTTTCAAAAATTCATTTCTCGGGCTTGAGACCTCGAAATTCGATTCCGGGCATATGCTCAAGTCCCATATTTTCCTACAGATCCTTCGGGATCGTCAAATCACGGGTCCGTGTCCGTTTCCCAAAATATTGACCAAAGTCAACTTAAATCAAATTTTTTTAAGGCAATAACTAGCATTTTCTCAATTTTTTAGATAAAAGCTTCCCGACTATACATCCGGGCTGCGCACGCAAAACGGGATGAGATAAAAAGAGGTTTTCAAGGCCTCAGAACATCGTTTTGACTTATAATACAAGGGATGACCTTTTGGGTCATCACACACTGACCCCTCGCCCTCTAATCCTTCTACGCGAACGCGACATGACCATCGCGAATGCGAAGGACACAGGTCCTGAAGCTTCGCGAACACGCTGTTGATCACGAACGTGTAGGATAAATTGCCTAGCCCCCCAATTCCTTATGCGCGAACGCGACACCACCTCCGCATTCGCGAAGAAGGACCCCAGAACCAACATATCAGGAGTTTTGAACTTAGCTATGGGCGGTCCGAAACACACCCGTGCCATCCGAGACTCCGTCCAACTGCACCAACAAGTCCATAAACATAATTTGAACCTGCTCGAACCCTCAGAACACGTAAAACAACATCTAAACCAAAAATCATACCCCAAAACCCAATTGAATCAACTTATGAACCTCAAGCTTTTCAACTTACTCCGAATGCATCGAATCATACTTAGACAACTCAGAATGACACCAAATTTTGCATACGAGTGATAAATCACCATACAGACCTATTCCCAAGCTTAGAATCCCAAACAGACCTCGTTAACACAAAAGTCTACTCCAAACCAAATTTAAAGAACTGGAAAATCTTCAATGAGCCAACTTTCAACATTAAGCACCGAAACGCTCCTGGATCACCCGAAAACCGATCCGAACACATGCCCAAGTCCAAAATCATCATACGAACCTATTGGAATCATCAAATCCCGGTTGCGTGATCGTTTACTAAAAGTTTGACTCAAATCAAACTTGGCCATCTTAGGCCACTATTAAGGAACTAAGTGTTCCGATTTCAATCCGAACCCTTCTAAACCTAAACCAACCATCTCCACAAGCATAAAATAGTAAAAGCATATATGGAGAGTCTCAATTAGGATAACGGGGATGTAGAAAGTAAAATTACCGATCAGAATATTACAATAAGTTTATATGTAACACATATCATGTTTTTATTGGTCTTGTATAAACACCAATTGAGGGTCACTTATTGAATATCTTAGGAACAGTAAATCAGCAACTTAATCGCATATTCGTATGTATGTTTGTCATAATTAACTGAATGTTTTTGTCTATTCTAGGCTGTCGCGTGTCGTGCTATTTCATTTTGTACGTCGAAGACAGGAAGTCAATTTATCTATTTGTTCTTTAGAATTTGAGAAAACGTCAAACAAAGGTAAACGTGCCATGGGTTTTACATATTACCGAATAAGTAAAGAGCTAACGATTTTAGGATGCCAAGCGGGGATAGCTCAGTTGGGAGAGCGTCAGACTGAAGATCTGAAGGTCACGTGTTCGATCCACGTTCACCGCATAGGCATTTTTGCTTTTACAATGTTATTTCGGTTTTATAGAACTCACTCTCAGTTCATCTTCTGTGACAGTGTGAAGCACACATAATGGGCTGATGTAGTCTGGTCCAATGCTGCCCAGGATCATTTGTGAGGCAGACATAATGGTCTTGCGTGATCCAACACAGCTCAAGAACTTTTTTTTTTTTTGAAACCAGCTTTTCTTCCTTTTTAAGTGTGAGGTACAGGAATTTTTATTTATTTATTTATTTCAATACTTCTTGTGAGCTAGTTAATAAGGGAATAGCAAAACCAGTTAGGATCTCACGGCAATATATTCAGATTGCTGATGGTAGTTTGATCGCCTGAACTAATTGGCTGATGGTGTAAACATATTATTCGCAAATTAAAAAAGCCAAGTTAAATTATATATGTAAGATGTCTTCTTACAAGAAGATCACCATTGGTGGCATTAAGGAGCTCCATCATAGGCAAATCTTACACCTTTCAGGAACAAATTGTTCTTCTCGGCCAGATATGACGGAACTGATTATCGCCAACAAATATTTCTTTTTTTTTAATTTAACCATCTTATATCGTGGATCCACTGCCCGACTTGTTTTACCAAAAAAATGTTAACCTCTTCTTAAAACGAATTAATGAGTTAAATAGAGGGTAAATCTTAATCAAAGATAATTAACTCTAGATCGAGGAATATTTGAGTAAGACAAATCGGAAATAGTGAAGTTTGCGAAGTGGTCAAGATTATAGAAGACGTTGAATGGAAATAGTGGGTTTGCATTCTCAACACAATTACTCTATAATACATGATAAAGGAGAGCAGGAAAGTATCCCATTAACAGCTACTGATTGCATCTTTATTAATTTCATGATGAAGGTTACAAAGATGTGGAACAAGGTTGTGGACTTCCCTCGAGTCCCTCATGGATTCCTCTTAGAGATGGTTCTCCGGGAAGAAGAGAGAATTGGAAAAAGCCCCCTTACTATCATTCTCTTCCCATGAATATATTCTAGGTGTTAACCCTTACCCAACGGTCCTTGACCGGTGTATTGTAATCTCGTGTACTACGCCGCAAAGGCCTTCTGATGATTCGACCTCAGTCGTGGCTGTGACGCTCGTCAATACGACATCTTGTTTGCACAATCACGGCTTAATCACCTTCTTGCCATTCCCTTTTTGAGGTCATTCTCAGGTGGTCAGATTTCGACCCATACAGTTAGTCCCTCCGCCTATTGGGGTCGCCTTTGTGCGAGCACAGTGGGCGGACCTCGTCAATTCTAACACTTTGAGAATGGGCGATGGGCGAGCACTTCTCAGTGGGGCGACGATGTGACGTTTCGAGAGAGTCGTCAGACCAGTGTGTTAGTTGAAATGACGTTAAATTCGCCAGGTGTCATTATGGCACACGTTCGTTGAGTGTCACATCGTTTTCCGTGCCTCTCCCGTTACTTTTTGAAAAAGGCAGCGGTTCATTTCTCAAACTGGCGTATTTATGTCTCTATAAATATGACAACTTCTCATTCGAATATAGAATTTCTCAAATCGTTCCCAAGAAGATCTTAAAAGCATTTGCTCTTCCCTCCCAGTTCATATTTCTTAAAGCGCCGGCAATCCCTGTGACTGTTACCCTTCTTTCTTTATATCCACGATCTGTGTAATCATTTGAAGCGATGGCCGATACTTCTTCTAACCTTGGCCGAGTCACTAGTGCTCCGGTGCCGGAAAATGTCGTGCCTTCCCTCGAAGAGGGAGCGAGTTTGGAAGAAGACGAGAGTTTTCCGACAATAGATGAGGTGGTGCCCCGCCCGGGGAAGCCAAGGACATACTTTAACAGCGCCAGCGAAGATGATCCCGAACCCGTGCTTTCTACGATGGATGTTGCGGCGCTCGCTACATTCAAAGTTAAATGGAGAATCCTTGAGCATATCGAACTCGTTCCGGCAGGGGTGATATAGTTCACATACACCGCCCAGGGTATTGTGTGTTCTACACGTACCCTTTTATTATTGGGTACACACTTCCCCTTCCCTCACTGGCGGCGGACTTCTGCCGCTTCTACAAGGTGTGCCCGGCCCCGCTCACCCCGTACATATACAAACTTTTCTTGATTCTCAACAAGTATGCGGAGTTGGCCAACCGTGGGATTTCTCTTCAGCACTTGCTGGATCTCTTCATCCCCAGCTTTCATAGGGGAACCATGTTGCACCTTCGTCATTGTGGTACTAAGAGCCTGGTGATCGGAATAGATGGTAAGACCAATCGCCGCTTTAGGGAGAGCTTCTTCTATGTCCGCACAGAACACATGGTGTCTAACCCTGTCAGGTTCCCCGAGACGTGGAATTTCGTCCGTAAGTCTTTCTTCCCTTTTCCTTTTTTACAACGCTGATTGGTTGTTTTCATCTCGTGATCTCGTCGATTGACTGTTGTCGTTATTTTTTGTTTGTTTTTTTTTGTTGTGTTATTGCAGCCGAAATGCTACCCCTCTACAAGTTAGCGATATTCGCGTGTGGGTGAGCTCGGTTCTGCCTTATACATTGGGAATTCGTGAATGGGCACGTTTCCACGAGAGGTGTAGGCGTAAACCTTCTACCGAAAAATCACCTTGTCTTGGCCTTAGTCGATTTATCCTTCGCCCTGTATTTTTCTTTGCCTTGTAATGACATTTGATCGTATGTCATATCGACAGGTCGGAGAGGGGCGAGAAGGGAAAGGGCCCCTGCTCTTGCTTTCCGTCAACCGGTTTCTTCTACCAGGCCCGTACTCCGGGCAGCTGCTGATGAGGGTACTCAGAATCGGACTATTGCGCAGGTCGAGTCTGCGTCTGGATCTGGTCGTACTGAGATTATCCCTCACTCAGACTCTCCGTCCCTCATGGTTCGTTTGGCGGGAGAACCATCTCATTGTGTTGGCGAAGAGGCCCCATCAAAGAGGCAGAGGATAACGTCAGAGGAGACGCCTTCGATTGATGAGCCCTTGAGGGCTGATTATGTTGGGATGGTGTCTGAAACTGGGAGAGAGGTCGCCTAGGGAGTGGAAGCGTTGCCGAGGTCGGGCGCGGAAGAGTCCGTAGTGGCATCAGGGTAGAGTTCTGCGGCTTCCACAGTTATTCCGAGTGGACCCTCAATGTCTCAGCAGGCTCGCACCTCTTCTCCAGCCGACGAAAGGTTGAAGGGCGTGGTGGTGGACGACTACGAATCCGACTCGGAAATTGATCCTGAGGATATGAGGTTGTTCGATGAAGGCTTTACCAGGGTCGATGTGAGAGCGGGTGGTCCTTCCCGTGTGCTCGAAATCCCGTCGGATTTTAATCTTTTGGAGAATGTAGTGGATTTGGTGGAGCAATTTGACCTCTTATGTTCCGCCGCCGAAAGCAGGTCTCTTCGGGAGATTAGCGACTCTGGCTTGTCACGCGGTGTGGATGGAATGGCCTTAAGGATGAATTCCCTGACTTTCTTCATTTGCTTTGTGTCCTTCGTTTTTGCTGACTCTTCTCTTTTTTTTCCTTTAGACTTACATGTTGGAGATTGAAAGCGCTCGTCGGGCCGAGACGCGGGCCAAAATGTTTCTGAAGATGGTCGCGAATTACCGCCGGTATCGTAACAAGTGCCGAGAGATGCACATGCAGCTTAGAGCGGGTGGTGATACTCGGTCTCTCAAGGAGGAACTGGAGAAAAAGGACGAGGACCTGATGTGGTCTATCCGCAGATGTAGTGAGCTTGACGGGTTGATTAGAGTTAAAGACGAGGAGATTGAGGTGGGCAAGGGTGTCACAGTTGAGTGCGAGGACCTTCAAGAGACGATGTCATCTTTGCGAGTTGAGCTCGAGCAGAATGCCACAAAAGTTGCTAGTTTGAGCGAGGAATTGACCGAAAAGGTAGCCGACTTGGAAATGAAGGTGGTGGAGTTAGAGAGGGATGAAGGGGCCAGGTGGAGGCTGTAGCGAGGGAAGCGACGGTGGAAGATACCGTGCGCATCCTAATATCCAAATGAGAGGATGAGAGAGAGACGACCACGATGAAGGAGGCAGGGCTCGGAGAGCGGATCGACGAGCTTGAGCGAGATGCCTCGAATCTGGGCGATAAAGTGGCGGCTCTTGAAGCTGAGAAGGCGCATTTGTTAGCTCAGGCCCCCCTAGACTCCGCCTCTGTAACTTTCCCCCACCACTTGTATGAGGAGTGGGTCCATGCTGAGGCCAAGCGCGATGTATATAAGGACTTGTGGGCGACAGGAAATGTCACTGAGGCCACTTTTGAAGACACTCTCGTGAAGGCGCGGGAGGCTCGCCTCGCCTGCGGCTATGATCCCGCGACACCGGAGGCCGATGGGGTTGCTGAGGTTGAAGACGGACTTTCTTCTGATGACGGTAGTGCCGGCGGGGATGATGGCGGTGATGCGGCGGAGTGAAGTTTTGTGGTACTTTGATTGATTTTTTTTATTTGGTGTTGCCTGTTGATACTCTTTTCTTTGGTGTTTTTTTTGGGTTTGTTTTGGCCACTTGTAAGACGCTCTGATTATGTAAGTTTTGAATCATGTTTTGCTTTTGGCTGTATGTTCCTGCCTCTTCCCCCAGCCTTTTCTTTTTTTCGAGAAAGAACTTCAGATTTTTTCGTGCTGAGTCCCCGTCTTGCTTGGGAATTTGGTGGGATCGACCTTTACTTCTTTCGAGAGAAGTCAAATGTAAATTAATTCGAGCGAGGCCGAATGTAAAGTAATTCAAGAAAGGTCAAACGTAAAGTAATTCGGGCAAGGTAGAATGTAAAGTAATTCGAGCGAGGTCGAATGTAAAGTAATTCGGGCGAGGTCGAACGTAAAGTAATTCGTGCGAGGTCGAACATAAAGTAATTCGGGCGAGGTCGAACGTAATGTAATTCGGGAGAGGTCGAACGTAATGTAATTTGGACGAGTTCAGTGGTAAAGTAATTCGGAGGTCGTAGGTAAAGTAATTCGAGCGAGGTCGAATGTAAAGTAATTCGAGCGAGGTCGAATGTAAAGTAATTCGAGCGAGGTCGAAGGTAAAGTAATTCGAGTGAGGTCGAAGGTAAAGTAATTCGATCGAGGTCGAAGGTAAAGTAATTCGAGCGAGGTCGAAGGTAAAGTAATTCGAGCGAGGTCGAATGTAAAGTAATTCGAGCGAGGTCGAATTTCGTTTTGGCAAGTCAAATTTCATTTTGGTGACTCGGGCGAAGTTGAGTTTTACTTTTGTGACTCAAGCGAGGTCGAGTTTTTCTTTGGCGACTCGAGCGTGGTCGAGTTTTACTTTGGCAACTCGAGCGAGGTCAAGTTTTTCTTTGGCGAGGTCGAGTTTTACTTTGGCGACTCGAGCAAGGTTGAGTTTTACTTTGGCAACTCGTGGAGAAGTGTAAGAATATAGCGCGCTACCTTGCTTTTTATTGGAGAGTTTCATGCGTTGGTTTATGCATGCATCGTGGTGAGTCCCAGTCTATATAGTCCCTTCATCGCTCGGCCTGGGGATGTCGTCGATGGGGAGGGCGATGAGTTTGATGGTTAGAGGTTCAAATATGATTTGATGTATACGGCCGGGTGAGTTGGTGTTGCATAGCTATAGTGAGCATATGGGTGAGCTCTTGGTACCCACGTCCTGCCTGTGTTGGGGCGTCTTTGAGTTTACCGCACAGTCCACTGCTTATGGAGATTGTTTCTTAATGAGGCTGGTTCGTTCTGAGTCGTTTGTCTATTATTTGCACTACTGCATGGTGTGCCGGGTTCTTCCCGGTTTGCTCGCTGCTGTAGGGAGGAATTTAGAGCCGGTACGTCAGCTAGTCTTTACTCGTGTACTCGGGGTAGGCGTCACTGCTCTTCGTTTCACACCTTTTTTTGTAAAAGGAATAGCGAGTTAAAGGTATGAGGTACCATTTGTTACCTTGGTTGGCTGGTTAGGTGATGAATGAGGGAGATTGGTCACATTTCCCTCGCCAGTTGCACTCGGAATTATTTGAGCTTGAGTGTCCCATGGGTGGATGGTTTGGTCCACCCATTAGGCCCTCGAGTTTGAGTCCCGGTTTGTTTCGGTCGGGGATGCGCCAAGGTAACAACAACATAAGTTATACCAAAAACGCACAGATGAAGAGCATTTTAACAGTAACTTGTACAACAAGAATCGTCCCATATAGTAAGATTACTATGTGCGGGGTGCTAACCTGGAAGCGAGATTACGAGTGCGCTTGATGTGTAATAGTCACAGTTCCACTACGATGGCTCATGCTCGCGATGCACCAGAGTTGCTGTCGTGGCGCGACGTAGGCGTTGCGTATAAGCCAGGCATAGCTCCAGTTTCGTGTAAGGATTTATTCTTGGTTGGTTTGGTGGATCTAGAGAGAACTAAGGTTTGGCTAGGAAATCCCCACAGACGGCGCCAAATTATTTTACCAAAAAAGTGTTAACCTCTTCTTAAAACGAATTAATGAGTTAAATAGAGGGTAAATCCTAATCAAAGATAGTTAACTCTAGATCGAGGAATATTTGGGTAAGACAAATCGGAAATAGTGAAGTTTGAGAAGTGGTCAAGATTATAGAAGACGTTGAATGGAAATAATGGGCTTGCATTCTCAACACAATCACTCTATAATACATGATAAAGGAGAGCATGAAAGTATCCCTATAACAACTACTGATTTCATCTTTATTAATTTCATGATGAAGGTTACAAAGATGTGGAATAAGGTTGTGGACCTTCTCTCGAGTCCCTCATGGATTCCTCTTAGAGATGGTTCTGCGGGAAGAAGAGAGAATTGAAAAATCCCCTGTCGTTCCCCCTTTTTCTCACGAAATCGGGTTTCGACATTTGACAACTCCTTTTTTGAGAGAAAGAGAAAACGAATTGGTTATTGGGGGAGCCGCAATCTAACGGATTAAGGTGTGTTACGGAACCTATTACAAATAACTCATATTATACTAGTTTGCATCACCAGAGATCGGGTAAGGGCTCAGATTACCTTGAAGGGAAGGTGTTAGGCACCCCTCGAGGTCCACAAAGGTGGGTCTCGGTCGAACTTAACTTATGTGAATTAGTCTAAGAAAGCGAAGGAATTATTTAATAGGGATGGGGGATCTTAAGTTTTTTAGCCTATAGGATCACCCCGTGCAACATAAATAATACTTCGTAACTCCCCAAAGACGAGGGTGTTACTCATATTATTCAGCGGGCACAGACTACCATCTCCTGCTACCCGATTACTATCTTTGAGGTTTTACCTAAAGCGCTCTAATCAATTCTAACTCGTGCCCTATGCGTGCACTACCCGTCCCTTACCCATGGTCCTGGAGGCATTGAGACCCCTTAGGATGGTTCTAGACTCGACTTAAGTTGCTCAAAATTGTAAAATACTAAGAGACATACAAAACAATTAGGACTTTCAAATAAGATAGATATAAGCTCAAATTAGCCTCCACATATAAATAGCAAATGCACGCAAACTTATTAGCAGGTTTAATTGAATGTAGAGTCCTACAGGAAGGATATCTATGTGGATTTGAACATGAAGTTATACATGAAATCAGTTTCTTAATGCGGATATTAGAACCTACATATATTTGCATACTGATTTTAGCATAGCGTAGTATCTGGGTGTTTTATACGATAACAAATAATAGCAAGTCACAAAAATATATCCAGAATTATTTGTTTAATCATATAGGCAAATTGTCTAGGTGATGATAATTAGCACAGTACTACATATTCTTAAAGAGATGAGTGGAACGATAATTGAAACTATTTTTTAACCCTACATGCATGATTTCTGCAATTAAAATCTGATTTTAAACTCTATAGGCATGCTTTCTTCAATTAAACTGATTTTAGATCATATATGCATGATCTCTACAACTAAACTGATTTTAAGAACCTATAGACATGATTTCTACAATTAAACTGATTTAAAACCCTATAGGCATGCTTTCTACAGTTAAACTAATTTTAGATCCTATAGGCATGATTTCTACAATTAAACTGATTTTAAGAACCTATAGACATGATTTCTACAATTAAACTGATTTAAAACCCTATATGCATGTTTTCTACAGTTAAACAACATACAAGCAAGAATTTGCACATATAATTAAGCCAAGTGTTGATCCCATGGTTTCTAACACATAATTACTGAAAAAATTGATACACCTAAAAGCATGATTTCCAACATATCGCAGCATTAGTGTTGTAGGCAGGATTTCTAGCATGTAAACACAATATGGAACCTATAGGCAGGATTTCTAACATACGATTTCAACAACATAATATGGAACTTATAGGCAAGGACAACAACACAGTAGAGAACCTATAGGTAGGATTTTCTACCCAACTTTGCGAATGAAAATAAGAACCCCTTCCCAATTTTACTAAATACCCAGAATTGTTATACAAAACTATGACAGACCAAAGTTAATGAATGAGTTACAAAAGATAAGTAAAACTATAGAGAGCCTACAACATGCCCAAATACACCTGGACAGCCCAGGCCTTCAACCCATGACAACTCCAAGGCTCATATTCATATATACACAATAATTAGTGGTGAATTATTCACCCATAACACATAGAACCCAAATCTATGGCGCCAGAGTTTCCAAGGGATTCAAGAACCCAGGGCAATGCTCACACTAGAGAAAATGATCAGAAACAGTTCAAGGAGAGATTAGAAACCAAGCCCCAATGTGTCAGAGGTCACAAGGGTTTCACATTGACCCCGAGCAGTGCTCACACTGGGTAGGCCAAGGACAGAACCCGCCTAAGGATGGGGATTCAGGATAGCATAGGCAAAACATAAAAGAGTAGGCAATGGTTGAGAGACAGAATAAGAAAAGACATACTTGATTTTAGGTAGCAAACATAGCAGCGTTCCAAAAACACAGAGCAATTGATCAAAAGATCAGCAAGACTTAGAGACATAGGCAGAATTACATTGAAAGACTTAGGAAAACAAGTTGGCAAGATATACAAAGTTTTCCATGCACAAATGTATAATACTTAACAAGTTAAAGCCTGAAAGGTCTAATTATGCGAAGTGTGCAGGCTAGTATTAAGGACAATCCATGTTTACTCATATCAGGAAACAAACAGTATTTAGACATGGTAGGAAAACATAAATCTGGTGAGTACCCTAGAGTCAAGCAATTACTCGAAAGAGTATGGAACAAAATGAACTAGAGACATGCTAAAAGACACATTACCAGGGCACATAAGTGACAAAAAAGACTTAGCATTGATTCGAACACATCTTGGCAAACATTGCAAAGATTCTGAACATGTGAACTTATAGGTATTCTAGTGTTAACATAATATATTACTTAAAAACAATATTCAAGGCAAGTGCAGAACTAACAAAGCTGCATACAGGAAGCAATTTAGAAGGTATTAAGCTAAACACTTAAGTGGATTCATACTATTCAAACCAAGCATGAACAATCTTGGAACTAACAACATTAATTAGAGAACTAAAGAGACTCCAACAAACGTAAAATTGAAAGAATCATGCTCAAAAAATAAACTTAAGCATACTGGATCATAGACACAAGTCACATTTGCATAAGTATAAAATGGAAAAGGTGCAGTAACTCACCATCTAGGCGAGAAAAGCAAGAATAACACCACAATAGTCGAGAACCCAGATTTTATTTTTGCCTTGGCTTTCAGCCGGCCAAGAACCGGAGACAGAACGAGATAGCAAAGAAAACACATAGCCAAATCTTAAGTTTTTTAGTGAGATTATAATGATTCTCGATATGTCCTTAAGGGGAAAGGGGAGGGGTTTATATAGTGACAGAGATCGAGCAAATAAGTAAGGAAAAATGTAAATCAAACACAAATAAGGCAGTATTAATCATGCAGAATCAAATAAAATCGGATTTAGGGGAAAGGAAATAAGCAAACCCTAATTTTAGGAAAATAAAAGTATTGACAGAATATTCACACACAAAATGAATAGAGACACAAATAGCACCAAAATCAGTGAGTCGAGCTGATTAAGCTAACAAGATCTAAAAATTCTAACTCTTAAGGCAAGTGAAAAGAAACCGGCATAATCTAAACAAGGAAAGTCAAACTCACACATAATATGACGAACATAGACAAGAAAACACCCAAAATCAAAGACTCGAACCAATTTTGGTTCGATTTGAAGAATTTTTTTGTAAACCCTAGTTTTAGAGTGAATCAGAAACATAAAAAATATAGACAGAATTAGACTCACACGGTAGAATAAACGTGTGTAGATGGAATATCGTCCAGATTCAAGAAATGGGAGTCAATCGGACAGAATCAGAGTAGTAGTACTTGCCATGTTTAGGAAAGTACTAAGTAATACCATAGAGAATCAACCAATAGCGAAAATATATAGATATGGTAAGTAAATAGGAAGATAACCCCATTAGATGAGGGATGAGGAGAGGAATTTGGGGTATGACGGCTAGGGTTAGAGTTCTTCAGAAGGGGGGAAAGTAGAGAGGATCTAGTGACGGCGGGTGAGAGGGAATGGGGGGATTAGGGTTAGGGAGTTGGGTTTAATGGAGTAGATTAAACGAGGGTCGTTGATCTTGGGAGATCAACATCCAGTATTAAAGAAGGTGAGTGAGGCGGGTCGGTAAATGGGTCGCGATCGGGTGGGAGTAATTGGGTCATTGGTTTTGGGATGGGGTTATTGGGTTAGGCATTTTAGGTGTTGGGCTGGGTAATTGGGTCAGAAAAATAGGTTTAGAAACAGGCTATTAGTTAAATACCCATTTTAATTAATAAATAATTTGTAAAAATGATAAATAAAATAGTAAAAATATTATTTGTGCATAAAAATAATTAATGACAATTATTTAACACTATAAAATATAAAAGATTATTTTTTGCATAAATAAAGTAATTATAAGTATATATAGGCTATTGTCGCAAAACGTGCAATTTTAGCCTTAAAAATACAAATGTAATTATAATAAATGCACTAAAAAATTTTAAAACCTCATATGGGTATAAATGATAAGTTTAGATGATTAAATCATCATAAAATAATTTGTGATGTAATTAATGAGTATTTATATAATAAAATGTAGGAATAAATTGATTTAAAACCTTATAAAATTATAGAAAATTATGAAACATGCTTGTATGTGTCTATAAATTAAGCGATGATGCATATGCACTATTTTGAAAGTATATATGTATATTTAAAAATATGAGAAAAAAATTGGGTATCAACAGTCCCCTTACTATCATTCTCTTCCCCTGTATATATACTAGGTGTTATCCCTTACCCAACAGTCCTTGACCGGTGTACTGTAATCTGTTGTTGGCGCTGCAGGCTGACCTCCCTAAGCGCCATAGCATGTGTTACACCGTAAAGGTCTTATGATGATTCGACCTCGGCCGTGGCCGTGACGCTCGTCGTTACGACGTTTGTGTGCACAATCACGACTTAATCACCTTCTTGTCATTCCCTTTTTGAGGTCATTCCCACGTGGTCAGATATGACGGAACTGATTATCGCCAACAAATATTTCTTTTTTTAATTTAACCATCTTATATCGTGGATCCACTGCCCGACTAATTCAAATTTGCACAATGTAGTGCCTATAATGCTCCTTACCCACAAATAATAATATTTTCAAGGTTCAAATCCAATGAATAAATGTGAAGGAATCCATCCATCTCGTCACATCTCTTGATGCTACTAGTTAAAATAGTTATTGGCGCTAGGGCCAACAGATAACTATTAGTGCTCCTATTGTATTTTATCAAACTCCATAATCATACGCCGAAATCGATAAAAGTTTTAAATAAAATAAGAAATCAGTCGCTCAAAAATATAATAATGTAAATCTTTTTCTTTAGATAGTTGCAAGAAATTACAACAAAGTGTAATACAATAATGGTATATATGAGAATAAATCCTGTATAGATAACTTGGTTTTTTTTGTTACTGTGGAATGAAATTGATTGCAAATTTAAGGACTTTCCATCTGTAAACTACAAGGCAATCAGTTGCTTGACGTTCAGTGGAAAGACATATTGTTTGCCATCATAAGCTGAGTCAATAATTATGCGATCAGCTGCTTCAGTTGGATGATATCTATCCCAAAAAACATGGCCACTTCTATTGGAACAGACCGTGGAAATTGGGGTGCAAGGGAGATCAGCATGTAGTCTTCCTAGTCCACCACAACAAGCAGCTTTCACTTCACTAAAACCTGGGGGGAAAAAATATCATCTCAACCAAATCAAATACTGAATCCTACGGATGCAATAGTAACAACAACGATAAAATGCTAGATTCGTCTCTCTCCTATTGACAAGAAGTAGTAGTTATTGCAATTATTGAAATCGGGATTACCGTAAATAGCTGGATTCTGGATAACATTGAGCAACAAATTGAATGTGTCGAAATATGAATAACTGAAATCCTTCAACTGAGACTGCAACCCTTGTAGTACGGACTGAAGTCCTTGGTTATATTTGTTTGTCCAGTAATTAGCTTGTTGGAAGCATTCACCAGATTTGTTGGCACTTTGGTATCTTAGCAATGGAATGCATCCAACTGATCCTACCCCAACAATCACAAATTTTCGTGCACCTAGACCATACAATTGCTGAATCCAAAAAAAAAAAAAAATGAACACTCAGTGTCTACACTAAACTAAAAAATTTAATGAAGATATCAGTTAATTATAATTAGGTGATAAATGTGTGCCATATGGTCTTGTTTGCGTAAAAGTTGTGTGAGTAAATTTTTATCAAGTTAGAATGTAACTTGGAAATTGGTGTAAGAAAGTGTACCTTGAGCTGGCCCTGTATAGAGGAAACCATTTGATCGACGTATTGCTCGGGTGCTGTAGTTTTAGGGAGTTTTGAATCGGATTTGAAATAATTAATTATATCGTTACTTCCAATTACAATAGCAAAAACAGACTTTGACAGTTGCTTTTGTGCAGCATCAGATCCTAATTGCTTCACCAATCTTTGCTGAACTATCCAGAAAAACTGCACTTGTTGTGACATATGTAGTGCTTTGCTCTGCAAATAAAGAAAATCATTGTTAATAGTTGACTAATGTCAGAGATTAATTACCATAAACAGATGAAGCTTAACATCAAGCGGGGATAGCTCAGTTGGGAGAGCGTCAGACTGAAGATCTGAAGGTCACGTGTTCGATCCACGTTCACCGCATTTTTCTTTTTTGTTTCATTCAGTTTAGTTCTATTGATCTCGTGTGTGAGTCAGATATAATGGGTTAATGCTGTGCTGTATAATCCGGCCCAAGAAACTTTTTATTTCATTTCATCAACTTTTTGAGCCTAGGTGTGAGGCCCAGTAACTTTTTATTTTCATCTACTTCCTCTATCAAACTATAGGGAAAAATAAGAAATGACCAATTGAAAAATAATAATGAGGGGTTATTTAAATTCAAGTCCATAACAAAATGATTTCTAGTTTGAGTATTTCTAATTAGCACATGCTAGTCAAGCGGATTTCTCGTGTTTCCTATGGGTTCATATGAACCCAATAATTTTTGTTCAGACTCTATATGCAAAGAAATCTACTAGCCCAATCAATACTGTATATTAACTTGAGATAACTATAAATTCTTAGATTCAAAATGTTGAATTTAGCTCTAATGGTGGTAGAGGCACTCAGGGATATCTAATTGCGTTAAAAGGAGAAAATAAAAAAGAATTAAAAAAGGGTGAATTAACTTACAAGAAAGTCATCGTTGGTGCCATTAAAAATTCCAGCTCCACCAGAGGCAAAGCTTACACCTTTGGCGAACACATTATTCTTGTCGGCCAAGTATGGGGGAGCCGTTGGTACTCCTAATTTCTCAGCTGCCAAACAATTTTTAGAAAGAAAAAAAAAAGAGAGAATTTTTTGTTACGTTATGTTTTACAGAAAAAAGTTGCGTTATATTTCAAAATGTGCAGCCATAATTCCACATGCATAAAACAATACAATAATGGATGTAAGCAAGAAAAGAAGAGATAATTTATTATAACAAATAAAGAAAAAGTTGAAGTTTGCTCCATCACCCAAAACGCATCGACTCTTCACCATCAAGTTGAAAGCGGCCGCAGTTGTGTTTCTATATAAGGAGCAATTAACCCCCCAATTCAAAAAGAGCAATTTATTAAGGTTTTATTTTATACTACTTTCGTTTTATTTTATATGAAAGTATTTAATTAGCACAGAATTTTTATAAAAAATTAGCACATATACTACAAATTACCCTTAAAAAAATTAAGCTAGCGTTTGGCGATAGATTCCCAAATTTATTTTGAAGGGTGATGTTTGGTTTGAAGATGAAAATGTGTTTGGACATCAGTTTTCAAAACAAATTCCCCAAATTTATTTTGGAAAAATATGAAACATGACTTATATCCACAAATTCTAAAAACTATCACAAATACCCAACAATACCATTATCAATGACATTCATTATATTATCGCAAACCATAGTCTTGAAACATAAATAAATTTGGTACAAAATTATCATTTTTATAATGAACTACATGATACACTATCAGATGATCGAGAAGACGAAGCAACATTGTTATAAAATAATAAATAGTTGACTCTTTTATAAAATACAAAAATTTTGTACAATTTTTAAAAAATCTAATAATGATATTTTAACCCAAAATCAATTATTTTAAATTTTTATTAAAATGTAAGCAAAATTTATGGTCAAACGGTCCTAAGCCTCCGGAGAGTTCGCTTGTCGTGCACTAATTACAGTACCGCTCTACTGGCAGCGCCATTTTACAATGTTTTTTATAAAAAAAAGATATGGACATACAGTAGAGTGCGTGGTACCACAAAAATGTAGTGTTTATTTTTTTTAAAAATGCTACTACTATATAAATATATCATGTAAAATCACCATTAAGTGCACGTATTTTGCTCCTTTCACCTAATAACAAATCATGAAGGGACAGGAGAAGCTTCAAATAAAGCGTAAATAGCAACTATATAGTTGTTGTTATTTTGCTCGAAGATGGACAATTATAAATGATGGTAAAGCTCGAAAATAATAAAAACGTGAATTTCATGAAACAAAACCATAAACTCTTTAATGACAAATATAAATTGGTTACCTAGAAAATCAGCAGAGTTTTTCCCATTGCAAAATCTTCCAGTAGATTTTCGAGCAGGATAATCAACACCATTGTAAGGGAAATTAGCTTTAATAACTGTAACAAAATGGTTGTTATTGCCAACGTCTACAAGGGAGTCACCAAACATATAAACTGCTGGCACTGACTGTGCTACACAGTGTGTAAAACATAAGAGAAACAAGAAGAAGAAGAAGAAGAAAGGAGAAGCCATTAATAATAAGGACCTATATGGCTCTTTCTTCTCCAGTAATGCAAAAATGGGTTGAAAAGAGACTAGTATATATAAACATGATTTGGTGTAAGAAGACTGCAGAAGTAGTCTACAAGTTACAAAATTTGTTGTGTGAACGAGTTGATTTTTTATTTGAATGATAGGGAATTAATGTGCTTGGAACTCTTATCTTATTGCCCTTCTAAAACGGAGCTTCCTTTTTGTGTCACTATCTACAATGAGAACTCTCTTTTAAACTTTATTTATCGTAATTCCTTCGTCTAAAATCAAGAAAGAATAGAGAATGTGCGGAAAGGGTTAGAATATATACTATTAATCATCTATTTATATATTAATATTTATTACTATAAAATAATATTTTTAAATAAATCATTTATTCGTCTTTGTGTCCTTTACTAAAATTGAGTCTCATTTTTTCATATATGTACTTATAGATCACATAGAAACCAAGGGGAGGTTTAGTTGAACCCATTGAATCCGCTCTAGAATTCGCGTATGTAATTTGAGTTAATAGTTTTAATTTTGAAATGAACTAATTTAGAAATTGATTATTCTAATTTTTCTTTTTCAAATATAATTAATTGTTTCTTCTAAGTACTTGTCATTAAAGAAATGACAAAAAGACAACAAAACTGATTCTAGGAGACTCCAATATTGCTGCTGAATGCTGATTAGTGGAGCCAAGTAAGACTTATGTTTTGGTTGCTCCAAAAATATTCTTAATTTTAGAAAATTGCCTGACTGGTAAAGCACTTAATAAATAAATAAATCTAATCTTAAGGAGAAGCAAAAAGGATGCTTATCGAATGAACTTGAAGTGATGGGATAGCTTTTAGTTTTCAAACGATGCAGTGATCTTTATAAAGCTGATGATTCTTGAATCAGATTCACACGGTTTGGATCCAAATCAAAAGCTCCTTATTAGTTTGACTGCCCGAGTGATTCACTTAACAATTTGGTTCTTTACCGTGTTCTTTAAATTTTAATGTAAGTAAACACAACAATTTTTACGTGAAAAATTACCTGAAGTGTAAAAATCACGACCTACTACGTAGAATTTTCAACTTCAACTCTATTAGAACAATGAGCCAAAAATGTATCAATTACAAGACTGTAATTCAATACTCTCTGGTACTTCTACTACGACTATTTGATTTACAAGTCACTCTGACTTGTAAAGCAAACACTCACTCCAACTCAATAATTGTTTGTGATACTTGAATATAACTCGATTTCCTAAAACACATTTGCTAGACTGACTCAAGATGAATACAATGCAAGTACTCGACTAGAGTGAACAACATATGACTCTTCAGCTGATGTGTGAAAGGATGAAATCAGAAGTCCAAAGTAGATAGTATTTAAACACATAAACTTGAGATCTTCTAGGAGTCCTATACACAGTCAGATTCTCCTTTGATAGGGCTCCTACTGCTCCCAGGATCTCACAAGCTTTAGGACCCTTGTCTCTGACTGAATTATCCGTATCTTCTTGAGCAACAACTCTTATCTCATGTAGCATCCTTCTTCCACCAAAATCGGACCTGGATAACTTTGAGATAAAGTTACTGTTTTATACAAACGTACAATCATCACACGAGGAACTGATCCTTTATCTTGAGGAGCTGGTTCTTAGAACAATTAAGCAACTACATTGAGGACTTGGTTCTTTGAATCATTGCATTAGAAATTTCCCCTTTTTGATGATGACAAACTTTGTGCACAGTAGAACCAGGTAGTCATAGTGAAGAACCAAATAATCACAACTAGTACTATTGACAGACCTGTATGTTCACAACCCACAACCTCCCAGCCTTATCTTCCCCCTTTTGGCATCATCGGAAAAAAAAAGATGCTAGACAGATGGAGCACAGTAACGTAAAATTTGAGGTCAAACAGGCTACAACACAAGCTTAAGAAATATCAAGTCAAACAGACTAGGAAGAAGATCCAACATTGTACCAAGCAGTAAAGCAGTACAAGAGGAGACACTAAGTAGTGCCAAAATAAGCTCAGGACCTTGTCTTAAACCATTATAACGAAATAAACTAAGCATACTACAAATTACTCAGACTAAGACAAAAGAAGAGGAAAATATAAAGCATCACTAGAATAGCAACGAAAACTAAGGATACTGGGAAGGAATAGGTTCATGGGTGAGATGCAGAGGGGGTCAATGCTTTTACAAAAGTAGCAGTCTGTTGGGTATGAGCTTCCTTATCTTTTCTGAGCTTTTCTATAAGTTGCCTTCCTTTCTAAGCTCATTATTGTCTTCACTAAGCTTGGTATTCTCTTCAACAACCAACTCCAACCTCTTACTAAGCTCTGCAGCCCCGCTGCTCCCAAGTAGAATAGCAGATCTTGTGGGTCATCTAGCCTTGATCTCCTCATAGCCACACTGCTTGAGGGTAACAACATTCAAAATATCATTGTGGCTTACAAATTTAAACTCACGCAAGGCAATGTTGAGCTTGTCAAACAGCTGAGTCAACATGAAACCATAAAGCATAGCATGCTTAGACTTGTAAGTGTCTGCAGCTCTTTCCATATGCTGAATCATCAGGTTAGGGAGATTGGTAGGTCTACCACTGTCAAGAAGCTCCATTACAACCATGTCCAATAGAGTAGCTTCATGCCTTATCTCGGACCTCCAAACAATGCAGGAATCGATAAATTGAAACAACAGTTTGTGGAAGGGAGTCATATCAGTCTTGTACACCTTTTAGGGAGCATCTAGTTCAAACTTTTGAGAGAACTTTCTTGTGACCACAATACTAGTGTAAACATCATTGTCGATAGCTGGCCACTTTTTCTTCAAGTAATTCTCAAATACCAAAGAAGAGATATTCATAAGCATCACCAGCTCATCAGCATCACACTCCATTTCAAACCCCCCAACATTACTTTTGACTACCTTCCCATCAAATTTGAAATTTGCATAGAACTCCACCATAGTAGGAACACATACAGGAGGGAGAGCTTTGACGAACATGTGCTTCCACCCCTGTAGCTCAAGTTTTCCACCAGTTAAGCCATCCCCTTCTCATCATTGTTTGCAAGAATCTTCCCTTTAAGTACTTTTCTGTTCCTGAACTCTATGAGTTGATCAACTTCAACTGCCTTATTCTTTCTTGTCTTTCCACTACCGACCCTTGCCTTATGCTTCAAATTATGATGTTGGCGGTGCTGGTCTAGGAGGATCATCTGATTGCATTTGAAAGCAGAAAGCTGAACGCTGTGGAGCAACGATATTTTTCATATGAGAAAGAGATGGTTGCAATAATTAATTGCCTTCAAGTTTGGAGAGCCTACTTGCTGGGAACAAAGTTCGTGGTGCGGACGGACAATGTGGCTAATACATACTTCAAGACTCAACATATATTGAGCCCCAAGCAGGCTCGGTAGCAAGAGTTCTTGGCTGAATATGACTCTGTTTGGGTGCACAAACTTGGAAAACAAATCAGGTTGTTGATGCACTTAGTCGCAAAGAGGTGTTGTTGCAACTTATGCACTTACTCGAATTGAATCTAATTTTCTGGCTACAATCAAGTTATGTGCTGTGAACGATCCATTGTATGTGAAATTGATGGATCAAGTGAAAGACGGTTAACTAAACGATATTGGATCGAGGACGATCTGCTGCACTTCAAAGGGGGGTAATTGTGGTTCCTCAAGGTGCTGGATTGCGCCGTTCTCTCTTAAAGGAGACGCATGATACTCCTTATGTTGGTCATCCGGGTACTAAAAGGATGATGGCGTTGCTGTCTCGGAATTACTTTGGCCGAAAATGGAAGATGATGTTGAGGCCTATGTGAAAACTGGTCTGGTTTGTCAACTTGACAAGACTAAATGGAAGAAGGAGACTAGTTTGCTACAACCTCTACCCAAGTGTCAATGGGCTTCTGTTTCTATGGACGTCATCAGCGAGCTTCCAAAAGTTGATGGCAAAGCATTGATTATGGTGGTGGTAGATAGGTTCTCAAAGTATGGGATTTTTATTGTTGTTCCAACCGTTTGTTCGCCTTAAGTAGCTGCTGAATTATGCTATAAGCATGTTGTGAAACACCTTGGGGTTCCAAGGGATATTGTGACTGATCGAGATGCGATATTTACAGGCCGATTTTGGACTGTTGTATTCAAATTCTTGGGGACCGATTTGAAATTCTCGATTGCAAATCACCCACAACCGATAGGCAAACCGAGCATATCAATCATCTGCTTGAAGAGTACTTGAGGCATTATTTGACTGCTAATAAGAGGAATTAGGTTGAGTTACTAGATAATGCGCAGTTTTGTTACAACTTGCACAATGTCTTCGGCAACTGAAATGAGTCCTTTTGAGATAGTGTGGGGAAGACAGCCTGACACACCGCTTGAAGTTGCTCAGATGAAATCAGGGGGAAAATGTGACAAGCATGAGTTGCTGGCTGAGGAACAAGACAACTTGAGAAAAGCGATTAAAAGAATGAAAAGGAACGCTAACAGAGATAGGCGGCCTTTGGAGTTCAATGTTGGTGACAGGGTGTTACTAAAGCTTACTCCACATATTTGGAAGAAAATCATTAGCAAGATGTGTCATCGTGGGATGATGCCAAAGTATGACGGCCCATTTGAAGTTGTAAAGAAAGCGAGTGAAGTGTCTTACCGGCTGAATCTTATAAAATAAACATACATACTTTTATAGGACTTAGCAAAATTGTCCAGACATTTTTATTGTTTAAAGAGTGATGAATTAAGAAAATATGAAAGATAGTCGGAGATAGATCCATTAACTATTCTGCATCAACGTAAAATAAATTAAGTAGAGACAAAGAAAATATAAATCACATGAGTGGAAAGATATTAACCAAGTTGGGACTCAAGAATAAAGTCTATAGAAGATTAAATATTCAAAAAGACAAATATAAATCATACGAAAGGAAACATATCCAATACATTGTTGTTTGCAGTATAATCGCTAGTATACTTTGTGTCTTGCTAGTGATTATGCTGAAAATTACTTGTTGGCTTGTAACCGTTCACATAATTTCAAAGGTCAAAAGAAAAAATTAATGCTTTATTATTTTTAAATATAATATATAAATATATTTTCCACGTATAAATTTATTCGGTAGAGTTCGGTATTTTTTTGATTTATTTTCATAAAATAACAAACCTATCCTAAGTATTGGTTTGATTATAGATTTATATAAAAACTTATGATTTTATTAAAAAAAATCCTAAAAATCGGTTCAATATGAGTCGATTTAATCGGTTTTCAAATATCTGGCGACACGCCTACGTGCATGTCCATTCCCCAAAAAAAGAATACGAATGAAAGAGCGAAAATAGAGAAAAAGAATTTGTTGTGTCTAAATAATGTGTGGTTCATTGTTTTATATTAGAAACAAAAACACCGACTTGTTCGTCAAAGATCAAAATGGAATAATCTTTTGCCCTTCTTTGCCATAAAGAGGGATCAATGACATAGCAACCATATTAATTTTTTAAAATTAATTTTAACAGCTCAAAGCTACTTTCCCACACGCATCCCACTTCCTTCTTGTCTTTTAATACTAAATATATGGTTTTTGGTATACTTCCATAATCTTGCCTAATCCATATGCTAACACATCATTCTTTTGTATAATTTATTCAAAACATCATATTCTCTTTTTTGGTTATCTCTAAGCAAACTTCTAAGAGATTAATAGAAACCATCAACAATATAAATTGAGAATACTTACGTGGAGTTTGAATTGGTTACGGTTTTGGAGATTATCGAAAAGTAATTTTGCAAATAACTTTATGGAGAAGACGTGTTAATGTAGTTTGAAAATCTACTCTGAATCGTCTTTTGTTTCCGTAAAACTTTTTTAGGTAAACTTCTGAAAACTAAAATCGATTTAGGACAAAGAGGCTTGTAGTCTTGTTTGGGACTTTGAGTCTTCAAACCTTTCCTTAAGTTATACATACTAATTCTTAGTCTTCTATCCAAACTAGAAGTGTTCATAAAAATCGAATCAAATCCATCAAAAAAATTGATACTTTTTAGCTTTGGTTTAGTTTTTGTTTTAAATTTTAAAAACCGATTAAATTTGGTTTAGATTTAGTTTTATTCAACAAAATAATAAAAAATAACCGAACCAAACCGACTATAAAAGTAGCTATTTAAATTTATTATTACACACACACACATATATATATATTTTAAAAGTTTCTAAAATTTTATGGTACATATTGGTTTGGTTTGTATTTTTAGTCTAGTTCTTTACTATTAAAATAATCTAATTTTTTGCCTTCTAGTTTGATTGGTAGTTTTCTTTTGCTAGATACAAGAGTTTATTTCATATTAAAGATAATTGATTTTAATTGAGTACTTAAAGTATTCATCATTGTTTGAGCCAATTATCATCAATATATCTTGGTAAATAATAGATTTCTCAAAGATCAATTGATTTGTAGCGTTACGTTGAAAATGTAGTTGACGGAATATGTGTTTGGTAGTATATGTCTCATATTTAAGAAAAATCGATAAATAACAGAAAAACTGACAGAAATCGAGTCGATGAAAACCCGACTTATTTGATTTGGTTCCAATATTTGAAAAATCGACTTACTTGGTTTGATTTCTATTTAGGAAAAACCAACCGAAACCGAACCATGAACACCCCTACTTATACCTACTTGCACAATAACATCTTTTATGTATCAACCCGCGACAATTGGTGGAGTGACCGTTAGTTTTGGTATGCTGGGGAAATTACTATTGCCAAACTCAATACTATAAAAGAGTAATACGAAAATGCATTAAATTGTTTTCTCAGGAAAAATTGAAAAAAATGGAATGTAAGCACTAAGCATGGTCCTATCATATATGTCGGGTCAATGGAACTGTAGGCTCCACTGCCTCTTTATTTTAGTTGTTTCACATTTCAGCTTCATCAAATAGGCTGTTTCCACCACAATAGTGGAAATGTATATTTGGAGCCTTCCAATTATACTATCATTTTCCAGGTCAACTTCATGCAATTTCTAGATGGATCTTCCACTCAGTAAGTTAAGAGTTGAGACCCCACCTTTATGATTCTGGGCCTATCTCTTAGCGAGGAATTTACGTCGAATACAACTTATTTATAGTAAGTTACAATATTACATATATACTCTTTCAAGATTCTCTCTCACCTACCTTTTCAGTTTTCAAATGTTATAAGATTTCTATTTTCTCTCTATATACAATATCCAAAAATAGCCAAGTTTGCTTCTTCATCTGCGAAAATCATGATTGCTTAGCTTCCCCCTAACTATTTAATAATATATATATATAGTTTCTTACATACCTTAAGTAGCCATTTCATGATAATTATTATGATAAATAAACTTTAACATTATAGATCCTCAATTATGCTTTTATGCAAAGAAGTGTTTCAAAAAATACTCTTCGAGATATTTGAATTTCTTTGATGTCAGAGGTCAAAATGGTATAGAGAATGGAAGATTTTAAATCTGAAATTGAAAGTTTTTGAGTTGGGGGAGGGGAGTTGGATATATTAACTGATAACATTACTAATTTCCTTGAAGTATGCCAAAATTTTTGGGTCCTGTTAATTTAATTTATTAAATTTCGCACAAACAAAGGGAGGTGAAGATCTAGTAACCACAAGTTGTATGAAATGTAATATAAGAATTTGTTGTATTTTCTGCTATATAGTCCTCTAAGTGTTGCAGTTCCGAAAACTTTCCTTCTTTAGTTAGAGTAGAAATGGTAAAATTTTAATGTGGCGCCCAATTTTGCGTCACCCTTGAATTTGTACACATTTTAAAAAAAAAAGTTTACTAATACCTAATTTTTGAATAATTCCACATACATACACTTTTATCTTCTTCTTTACTGTTGTTTTCTTCTTTATTGTGCTTAGAAATTCTTCTTATTCTTAATTGCAAAATGGGTTTGTTAAATTTGTTGTTGTTTTGACAATTTGATGATTGAGATTTGTTCTTTATGATATTTGAATGTTTTGTTTCAAATTTGAGTTCATTTGAAGTAGATTTGGGCATTGAATTGTGTATTGGATTGTTGAAATTCGAAGAACAAGTTTATGTTTAAGAACTTAAGATTTGAAATTTGGAGTCAAATCTTAAGTTTCATTCAAAATATTGAACTATTTAAGATTCGAATTTCTGAAGTTACATTTTAAAGATAGAATAACTTTAACTTCAGATTTAATTTCTGAAGTTGTATCGAAGAGATTAAATAAGATTCGAATTTCTGTAGTTACATTTGAAAGGCATTAAAGAGATTGAACTATTTCATAATCCGAGCGGGTACACTTTGCAAATTTTATGCAATGTGAGTAGAACTTTCATAGTGGCCCAAAAAGTGGGTATATATGAAAATTCCTGCAAAAATGAGTCTCTAATAGTATGATCCCATTAGAGAAATCTTGCTATCGATATACATGGATTGTATCATAAGGAAATATACCGTAAATAACACTATTTACCAACAACTAGCCATTTTAGTCGTGCTACCAAAAATAGCAAAAAAAATTATCAATGGCATACAACATTCAAAAAAATAGGCAAAGAAAGTGTTACAACCCATATTCGTGTACGTGAGATCACGCCGTAAATCCGAGAAGAAATTATCTTTGAGATGATAAAAAGTTAATCCTATTGGTCTTAAATGATACAAAGGTGTATAAGAGTGGTTAAGAAGTATAAGAAATTAAACGAATCAAGGATATTGTAACCCGTATTTTCGGATAAAACTAGAGGTGCTTAATATGATAAGGAGGTCGTGTTTATAAGGCATTTGAATCATGTAATATCCATATCATAAGTCTTGAAGTCAAACGAGTTATGAAAAAAAAGTCGACAAAAGTCGCAACTTACGTTCATAATTTACTTAAACTTTAGGCCAAATGTTACTAAGCTTTTCTCCCAATTTACTTGAAATTACGGGATGATCTACCCACCAAATCTAAGATCTATGAATCTAGTTTCCAACTCATTAAACCGTTCGTCGATACGACGTCGAAGTAGAGAGATATTCGTATTTTCGCGAGACTACGCAAGCAGCTCCTATTGGGACCCACTTGAGATGGCCACCGACCTTATTTCTTTTAAAAGATGTTTCAGCCTCATTTCTCACCCAAAATTCGTCAAAAATTCTCTCCAAAACCCTCTTTAACATATCCCAAGAACCAAACTCAAGGGAAATCAACTCAAATCATCATCAAAAGTATTAAAGACTATACGAGAATACTTTTATGATGTTGTGGTGTGATTGAGGGCTATTGTGAGCTAAGTGGAGATGAGGTTTCTAGTTGTAGCGGTTGTCTGAGGTATGTATAACATCTTATTGATTTTTCCTAAGGTTAATCTTGTGTTGGTTGTGTTGTTTGAGTGAAAAACCACAAGATATCACTTGAAAGAACATAAGACATGGTTATCTTTTTGTTGGACTGTTGTTTGGCCAAATATATGGTTTGGGGTGGCTGGAAGTTATGAAAAATAATTTGATAATGTTGTAGACGTTGTTGTCAACCTTTTCTAGGTGTTAACTAAGTTTATTGAAGAAGAAAACACGAAACACAAGTGATTGACGATAAAAGTTAGGGTGTTAGGCGTTTGGGGTTGCTTTGGAAGATCTTTTGTGGATGTTTTAAACTAGGAATCATATCGTACACATATGTACGATGTTCTGAATGTTGTGAACCAATTTATAGAATAAGAATTGAATTCAATTTATTTTTTGTTATTAGTAAAAACGAGCTTGCAACTCAATTTGATTGTTAAAATAATTAGAGAAACTCATATTGGATTATATTGTTGTTGTATTGTTGATGTTGTTTGGGATGTTTTGTGATTGTTGTAACTTGTGGGAAGTCGTATAAATAGGGGAGGCGTTGTTTGTTTCATCGTAAATTAGGTTGTAGTTGATATATACTAGTTACAACGCTTAAACGATAACGATAGTATCATTTCTCTTATTGTAGACTAAGGAGCCATGAGATTTGCATAGCTTGAGGTTGGGCAGTATATACAAGGTATGTGAGGCTATATCTTTCTTTTTTTTGCACGACTCTGATTGTACATAATGTAACGAATGAGCTTCCAAAGATACTCCACTCCTACAAACTAGATGTACTCACATTGTTTCCCTTCTTATGAAAAGGTTGATGTTGATATTGCTCCTCGTATTCGTATGCATCAAATGTTGTTGGTATTTCTTGATTCCTCTAAGATTCATGATGACAAATTAGCTCTAATAATGTATACGGGTTACCGACCTTACACCACTCTAAAAGGTTTAGAACATGATCTCATGAGTCCAACATGCATTATATATATATATATATATATATATATATATATATATATATATATATATATATGTGCGCGCGCGTGTGTGTCATGCATTTCATGTCAGTCGCCCTCAGAGGCACTTAGATGTTACAGGTTGTATATTCTCTATCCCTCGTTACAGTACTATTCTTATTTATGCTTCTTGCCTTACATACTCAGTACTTTATTCGTACTGACGTCCCTTTTATTTGTGGACGCTACATGTTGTTATGCAAGTCCTGATAGACAGGTAGACGAAGCTCCCCCACCACAGTAGGCTGCCTAGTTCAGCGATTGTTAGTGAGATCCCTTCTCCGGAATTGCCGTGTCTTGATATGCATTTTTGTTATATACATTGTTGGTATGTCGGGGCTCTGTTCCGGCAATATTACAACACTTATGTTCCTTTAGAGGCTCATAGACAAGTGTCAATTCATATATAGTTTGGATAGCCTTGTCAGCTAATTTTTGTTGTATAATCTCTCATGGCAGTTTGTCGGCAGCTTTATGACAGCCTTGTCGACCCATGTTATGTATGTTCATGTCATTATCTCTCATTGTCGGTTGTTCATGATTCATGTCTACTATTTATGTTGATCTCGTCGACCCTTATAGATAATAAAAAAGGTTAGATAAATTGTAAGTTGGTGCTCGGCAAGTATGACCTAGGTGCTAGTCATGGCCCTCATGTTTGGGTCGTGATAAAAAGATTATTTTCCTAATGGGTATTGTTGCGATTCGTTGAAAACACATAGACGAGATAATATATAATTCAACGAAGTTTGAAGGTGAATTTGACTAGTTTAGAGTCAAATTCATTACAAATGACATACAATATTAAAAAAAATTAGGAAAAAAAGTTTTTTTTTTTTTAATGGGTATGGTTGAAATCAGTTTAAAACATTGAAGGTGATATACAAAATTTGAGGAAGATTGAAGGTGATTTGGACTGGTTTGGTATCACAATTCATAGTTAAAATCGAGTTTAAAAAGTTCTTCTGTGACACATGTATCTTACAAATAGGTATACATTGATATACATGATACATATGTGATACGCATGATACACAATGTGTATATACATCATCTTTTTCCATGTTCACCCTCTCTTCGAATTTTCAATTCAACCCTCCTCAAAACTTCACCAAATCATCCCGAAACCGAGATTCAAACTCGTCAAAATGTACCCAACATATTCCAACAAACACTTAAATTAAAAGAAGCAAAAATTTGATCATTTTTTGCTGCAAATAGCTAATTGGCTAGTATTGGTAGCATTTAGCTAATATTAGTAATATTTTATAAATTGGCCAATTTTTGTACTAATTTGCCTATGGACGGACATAACTAGTAATTTCCCTTCCTTTTAACTCTCAGCCCGTAAAAGCACGATCATCCTTGGACGACTGACAAAGTCACATTCCCACAGCAGGAAAATACTGACCCTGGGAGAACAATATGAGCTGAATGTTCTCAATATAGCTCGAGATACTTTGTAGCAAGAGGCAAGTCGTTCTACCGTGCACATGCTTCAAAAACATATTTTTCCTTTTGTCATCCGTCCTCCTTCCGTTCACTGGTACTATAGCTCTGCTTGTTCAACAATAAACTTTAATCTTATGAATTTAATGCATACCTCAATGTAACTCAGTGTAGAAGTCGCCTCAACTGCAACTTATCGAGCTTACCTACTCTAAGCATTAAGAATTGAAGCTTATATGTCCTTCAAAACCAGTGTCAGAAGACCATTCTTAGACCTTGCAGCTAACTTCCAAATGCTGCCATAGACACTTCTTCAATGTTTCCTCTGTGCTTCCTTTATGAAGTAGAATTTGCAAGCTGGAGCAAAGAACCAACACTTCATATGGATCCAAATATGTAAGAACCTCGGGAGCTCTATCATAGTCCTAGCAAATCAAGACCAGTCATTGTGAGAAAATCGTAAAAATTGTTGGCCAACTATACAGATGAGGGCTTAATTTGAAATCTTTAAATCAAAACTGACTACCAATTCCATACCCAGTGACAATTGTCTCTCAATAGCAAGAGGAAGGTCATGAACGGCAAATTTAATGGTCTATGTTTTTGAATTAAGACAACCATCATGTTGACAGATAGTTAACATCTTTTTAACAAAAAGCACCAGGAGGGAAGAGAGGGGTTTTCATGCCTTTCATTCTAGGGCTACCTCGGCCAGCCGAGCCCATTACAAAACAAGGGTGCCATCTATCATATGAGCAAGTCTCGGAAGGATTGGAAAATTTCTATGTACAAATTGCTAAAAACTATAGATGCAAGTACAAATGGTGAGGTGTATGCAGTTGTCTTAGGATCAGAATTATACTATTTGCATTTTTTGATCCTGTAAAATATGTTTGCTATATTAACCGTACCAGCTTGTTTATGTCAGCGTGTATAAACTCCAGGTAACTTGGTTCTGACAAATGTATTTTGCTAATCACCAGATTCTCAGCATCGCATTATCTCTTTACAGACAACGAAAAAAGAATCATACCTATTCGCAAGATGTATTCACCTTTTTTGAGTTCTGATCATGTATTAGTCTCTTTTCAGGAAACAAAAAAAAAAAGATGATACCTTCTGCAAGATCTACTTACCTTTTCTGTAACAACAACAATAGGCTTCATAGTAAACTCTGATTGAAGATTCCGAAGTCTCACTCTGATCATGTCAATATCCTAACATTATTACGGACCAAGGTGAATACTCAAGTTTTTGAAAAAGAGAATAATAAATGAAAATTTCTTAGCACAAACATCAATTCATAGAATCCAGGTGGAGCAGGGAAAAACAGGCGGATGACAGATCTATGGGTGCCATGATGTGAGAGAAATCACGTTAATGTCTTCGTTACTAGTCTATGAGTAAACAGGGGGTAAAAAGAGAAGCCAAACAAAAAGAGATGATGCCACCTACCTTAGTTTGAAATAAATGATGGTCACTAAAGTCTAGCCGATCAACATATGTTGGCCCCAGCTGCAAAGTTTTCACAACTTTTTAGAACAGAAGAGAGAGAATAATAAGTTGTGGTAATAAATAAACAAGAGAAAGTGAATAAAAACTCAACCACCTCAAAGCTTCAAAAAAAGGTAGGAAAATAGATGGTTGTATGAGTATCAAACAAGAGAATTCAAAACCTGTACCTTCTTTATTGTCTCAACAAAAGATTCAGCAGATCCAATTGCTGAGACACATAAGACAAGTGTATTACAGATGTCCATCAAAGCCAATTTGTGAGACATGTTGCGAGCTTTAAGAAAGTATAAAGGAGCCAATCTGCTCAAGAATATAGGAAGAGAACTTTTTACTTTTCGAATTTCTGATGCTATGGCCTCAACATCCTTTTCTGAGACCTGCGTGACTCGAGCATATTAAATGGACGTCAGTGATCCTATTTGATTTTCTACTTTTACTAATCAAAAGTCATGCTTCACAAGTATCAAGAAGCTATCTCAGATACACAGAAGAAAGAGAGTGTTAATACCAAATTCGCATGATGAATTACAACTATATCTGCGCGTGCAAGTGCAGTCAAAGGTTCCCTTAATGGTCCAAGTGGAGTTAACTGATGGTTCCCCCATGGAATCATTGCATTCACCATTACAATCTCGACGTCACGCCACAAACTGATATGCTGCTTTCGGATTTTTACAGCTAACAAAATGTGAGTACAAGTTCTATGTAACAAGTAAAATAAAGAGCCCACAATCATACTCCTAAGTAAATCCTAGTCAGAAGCAAAGCCATTTTTAGGTCGGGATATAAAGCCTGGGGATTGTAATAAAAAGGGTATCCAATTTTGAATTGTTTGGAAGATCAAATAGTTATAATTATAATATCAATTTAACCCAAGAAAATAATGAATTAGTTTTACTAAATATAAACAACAAGGTTCCTGTCTGATCAGTAGGTGGTTAACACTTAGAATGCAGTTTTTGCACAGACCTGCATTCCATCATCTAGGATTGCAACCCCAATTTGGTCACAATAAGAACTATTTCCCTTTTTGTTATCAGAGAAAAGTCTGTCCGAATCCGTGTTACCATGCTCGCAGGGGCTGATGTGCCCATATCTTTTCAGAAAACTGGCAGCCGTAACGGCCCTGTTTGCACCTACACCAATCTTCACAGGTGTCCCATACAGATGCCTTTGGAGCATTTTTGCTTCATCTGCACCACCATAACCCTGCGGAAGAAAAAAAATTCGCAAAATACAAGCCTTATGTTTGTAAAACAAATGAAATTTGAATCGCAACTGGTCCAAAGTACATCCGAAAGGAGAAAAAGCAAAAACAACTGAGTACCACAAACCAATACCAAAAACAAACCAAATAAGAGGCTCAAAATATTTTTTCCTATATTGAAAGACTTAGGTAACTAATGTTCGACAAACTTTGGCAACCAGTCCGACATGAGATTAACACAGAGAGAGAATAAAAGACCAGATGCAACAGTAGATCATCCACTTTCAATAAACCAGAAAAGTGGCATGTTTACAAGGTCCCCTTGTGCTAATAATAAATCCGTGGAACAACAAGCAAATTGAGTACCGTGAAAAAAAGGAGATGGATTCATTCAGTTTCAGAAATATTACACGAAAAACAAAACATATGGAGTAATATTACAAAATATCCCCTATGTTGCAATTTATATGACACTCTTTGTCATTATAATTACATTCAAAAATATTTGATACCTTAACATTAATAGTATTACTTCATATAACTTTCACAGCTTTTAGAATTCAAATTCATTTAAGTATTCAAATTTTAATTTTCATGTGATTTTTTTTTAACAGACTCCTTAGCTTTTTCTGCTTTTCTGTCTTTCTTTTATAACCGAGAAATCTCTGAGGGCTAGTGGCGCATAATTCGAAACTTGATGGATAATGGGCCTCTA
Organism: Nicotiana undulata; assembly: GCA_005239495.1. NCBI lineage: Eukaryota > Viridiplantae > Streptophyta > Magnoliopsida > Solanales > Solanaceae > Nicotiana > Nicotiana undulata. Next base: position 13,455 of record ML290725.1, on the reverse strand, counting down.
CCCTTTTTCACCTAAATACCAAGCATTTATCCGCAGCACAGTTCGAACACGAGACGTGCGCCTAGCCCACATATCACGAGCTACACTCTTACCACTAAACCAAAGACATGGAGGCCTAACTTCTTAGCTATTATAGTACTAATTTGATATTTTCTTCTACTAACTCTGATATAATATACAAGTCAAGTTCACATCTCAAACTTCATGTTCAATCAAACACCATCACACAAAATGAAATAGAGTAGCTACTAAAAAAAGTGAGAGAGAAAAAAAGGCGAGTACCCTTGTGAGAATAAGAGGTGAAATTCCAGCAGCAGCAAACCAAAGTGCAAGAAATTCAACCATTGGAGTCTTCCCATTACCTCCCCAAGTTAAATTCCCAACGCTAATCACTGGCACTGGCAACCTTACAGTTAAAAAGCACTGCATTTTAAGGAAACAAAGTCCATATAAAGCAAAATCGTAATAAGGGGAGATTTATTTACCTGTCTTTGTGAAGCAGACCAAGTTGATAAAGGCGACGGCGGAGGGGAAGTGCCACGCCGTAGAGAGTGGAAGCTAATGAGAGAAGAGGGATTAGAGAGAGTTGGAGTGTGGAGAGTGTATGGAACCTGTCTCGGGCTGGTGTATAGGCTATTTGGTTCACCATTTTCCTTAGTTTCTCCATTTGACAATGAGCGAAAAGTGGAGTATTGAGGGGTAATGACGAGTTGGTTGTTTGTTTAATTTTTAGTCCATGGAAAACTAAACTAGCTTAATACTTAGTTTAGGAACTTTCTAAAATCAATTTATTTTGAAAAAGATTTTTTTTATCTTTTAAAAAAAATACTTTTAATGATAAATAATTTGGCCCTTTTAAAAAGTGCTATATTTATTTTAAACTAGTTTTAAAAAAATATTTTTGGGGAAAAGTTATTTTTTTGTTTCTTAAAAATATCTTATGCTTCTATTAAAAAATATATTTTTCTCTGATAAAAGCTTGACCAAACATCTTGATTTAAAAACATTTAAAAAAATAGTTTTGGTCTCGCAGAAACTTGGCCAAATATGCAATAATTAATCTAGATTCACAATGTACCATTGATTCGATTTGGTCGTAATTAATTTTAGTTACTCTAATGTGTAGAATCAAAATTAAGCTTTCTAAATGTCTCGATCATCTCGATTTTTTTCATATCATTATTTTAAAATGCCACACAAAAATCATCTATCATAGTATTATTTATTTTCATAAAATAATAACAAATAAATAAAACATTTTCTATATATAGCATATTCCAAGATTAAAATTGAACGATGGTCGACAATTTTTTTGGTTCTTATCTTTCTGCAATTTTGAAGGACTAGCTACTTGTCAATCTCACCATATATGATTTTATAGTTAGACGCTGTGACAGTATCGAGTGAGTTCTATTATCCAGATATTTTATTTTGCCTTTAGGTTTTTCCTATTTGTTGTGCACATATATGAATTTCTCCTATGCAGATAGTTTTTGTAATTCCTTTCGTCAACTCCGCTTAAGGATTGTTCAGTTTCCCTTGTTTTCTCACTTTCTTAGTTTCTCTCAAGCGTTACCCACTGTCTCTGCTACATAGGATCAAGTGAAGGAATATGTCACACTTTGAAGAAAAATATTAATAATCATATTCCATTAGAAAACGTTAGCCTTCATCCCTGAGATCGGGGTATCACTACCAGTATGGCCCGCTTCCAAAATAGACTTTGAACTTTTACTTGGGAACATTGTTTGATCTAACAAAGGGGTCATAAGGTTTGACTTCTGGAATGCGTGTGTCGTAAACTTGATTCAATAGGATAGTAAAATATCTAAGCATGACCAATGAGGGATGCTAAGCAACAGAACATAGAAAGTGTTAGATAATATGAACAAATGTGAATAGTGATAGCTTTAGTTCAGCGTTATCTACATGTGAGTTCACTCTTTCCCTCTCACTACAACTCTCTGTTTATTAGGTTTGTTGTTTGCTTGGCTGCAAATTTGAGTATTTTAATCTTTCTTTGGGTGTCTTTTTGGTTTGTTGATTTCTTTTAGAAAAAGTTTGTGTTCATTTTTTAGCATCGGGCACAACTACAGTTCCTAGGTTTATCGTCGAGTTAGAGCGTTTATTTTGGATTTCTTTTTGATGTAGTAACTGTGTGTGGTCACATAAAATTTAATTAGTGCCTATGAGCCATTAGAATGAGTGTTACCACTCGGTTTGCACTTAACTGGTGGAGTGTGAAACCCAAAATTTATTTAATAGCGCTCCATTCAATAAAACTTAACAAGAGCATGTAAATTTTAATATCCACTTGGATTAGGAAGAGTCATAAGGGAAAAATCAGTGACATATTTGACGTTTCTATCCACTAATTTTTAGTTGTTATTTTGTTTGAAGTTTGGTCAAGGAGCTGTTTTAGCTAGTCATTAGAGTATTTCGAAGAAGAAATAATGTTTCGTAGTCTATTTTTAGTATTTTCAGGGGCTCGGGTCATATCCTCAACTGGAATAGAAATTTATGTTTCCTTCACTCTGACTTGAATGAACAATCTGAAGGCAACTTTTATCGTGTTCTGCTTCGGTTTTTACTCTGCATTGTAGTGATTGCGTAACTAGGTCTGACTATAATTTTGAAAATTGTTGCCAAAAGAAGTGATAATAGAGCACAATAGGGACGCATAACATGAATTAGCTAAGTAATGAACTATGCTTCAGAGGAAATATAGAAACATCATGGTACGCTATAAGCAAAAAGATTCAAAAGGATGTAAATATTAAAATCAAAATTATAATGAAAAAAGAAAAGCAAATGTAAATAAAAATTAGACCTATTCAATCACATGAAATCTAGAACTAGGATGAAGAAATAAATTTTCTCATATCCAGTTGACTTGTAAAAGCAAAGGAAGTTAAGCATTCACAGCTCCAATTAGTAAAGAAGATAAACGATATTATCTTTGTATTAGTGGTTGTGCAGATGTTGCTAATATGAGGTTGTCGTAGTTAAAATTCTCAGAAATTTCATGCATTTTTTTTTTGAAATTCAGAACTTTTTAGTTAAACGGTTGACACGGATATGAGAGGGAGCAGAGCAAAATTTCTTTCTTTATCCATATGCAAGAACATAATAATACGACCAACCAGTCTTCAATTTTCTTAAACACGCTCTTGGTTAATTGCAAGGAAGTTAGATTTGGCACGTTATTATGTTGGTAAGATCTGGCTGAGGGTTTCGCAAAATAATTAGTTTAGTTCATTAACTATGGTCCTGAAGTTGCCACCTTATATCTATAGATAGAACGCTGGTTATAACATAGATGGCTGCACTTCAAAATGATCAATAATTTCAGCAACTACGCGTATCCACATTCTTACTCGTGCCTACAACGAATAGCTTTCTGGTTCAGAATTTTATTATAGAAAGGTATGTATAATAATTACATTCCCTCATTTTCCGTGGGATTACCTGGATGAATGTGAGAATTGATTAGTGAACTATGAATTCGTTATCAAAGAGGAGAATGTTGGAGTGATTTCGTTTCCAAGCATTCAATGTCTGAAGGCAGCGAGGTTCTATTTGATATGAAGGCTACAAAATAATTAAACAAAACAGTCCAAATACAAGTAAAGATGCTTCCCAGGGACAATTCCTGTTAGGGGATAACTTACCTTCCTCTCATGCTAGAAAGGATAAGCTTTTACACAGTTCCAAGAAAGATGTGTTGAAATTGATATGAAGGATATAGTGTTACTCTATCAGTTATCCTTTGACCATATATCAATATCAGTTCACCTTTGATTATCGTTGCATGTGCTACTTATAGCAACTGATTCAATAATATCAATTGTTCTTTTTATTTTGTTGGTACTCTTGATCTCGTAATATATAACGAGTAAAGATGGATTGAATCATTCCTATTTCATGAATCATCTCCAGATTTATTTATTTATTTATTTGTATAACCGAGAAATCCGGGCCGATCCTTTGAAATTCGGTGAATAATGAGCCCGCCCTTTTGTCCTTCTCCACTTAAATACCAGGCTTTGCTTTGCATGGTGTGGGGGCTTGAACCTATGACCTGAGACACAAATCCACCACCCTTTACCACTTGAGTTAGGCTCGGGGGCGAATCATCTCCAGAATTATAATATTGTAATAGCTCATAAAATTTGAGAAGGGGCAAATTGTTCTCTTATATAATCCTCATCAATATAGTATGTGGTTCTAAAAGGTTTACACTATGTAATAGAATCTTGTTTTTGAAAAGGATTCAAATATACTATAAAATAAACTTTCCTTCTTAAGTATATTGTTGTCCATTGTTCAACTGAAAAAGTTTAAGGTGGATTTTGGACCATTATTAGAAAATAAATATTTGAAAAGTTATTTGCAAGAGTCATTTAATGAATGTTCTTTAGTTCATTAGCAACCAATTGTATTTATGGTGGATTCGTAAGTGGTTTGTTGGTGATGAGTCAATTACTCTCTCTTGGTACTTTTCATTCTTTGTTTATTCAGTGACAATATATGTGTGTGCGCGCGCACGCGTTATGAATCTATGGAAGTCTCTAGGTATGTTGCACTTATAATAGTGAAGAGCAGTACTACAACATTAAGCATGACTAAGAAGTCAAATTGACCATGGTGAGTGTCTTTTGGCTTTACTTGTTTTCCAGCAAAGAAAGGTACATTTGTTAGACTAGTCTATAACATCTAGGATATATTTGTTTTTTGGTTGCAAATCCTGCTATTGATAGTCTTAAGAAAGTCTTACATCAGTTAGCTCACACTATCGTTCGGAGGTAACCAGAAAAATATTATATTTGCTCCTCTTTTTTTCATTCTGTGTAGTCTAAATTTGATATGTATGCACTAGCATGACTTGAAGCAACTCTCTTGAAGTATTTCACAAGTTTTGTCAATTTGAAATTCATAGGAGATGAGTACAGGAGTGGAAAACATGTGCAGGAGAATCCGAAAATTGACTTATAGAAGAACAATGTGTCTGTGAATACATATATGTGATTGTAGTTTAAGTTTGCTTTGTAATTTCAGTTTATTCTGGTTGTTTTTTTACGAGGGAAGCTAAAAGGATAGTTGTTGGGAATTTAATATGTAACACATATTATTCTTTTCATTCGATCACAAGTATTACTTATCCACCTTGAGCTCGGGCTCGGGCTGGGCTCAGCACAGACTGGCTCATAACTAGCATAAATTATAAATTAAGACTACTCCACGACCATGTTCTTTGAGTATATTTTTTACTGCAAGTCTTATATAAATTGCTTATCTTGGAACAATTCTTGAGTTCCTAACCAAAGATTTACTGTTGAAAGGACGTAGAATTTAAAAAATGTATAGCATCGCTAGAACTTTTGGGGAAAAAGTTAAAATAAAATATTTGACTCGAACATCACAAAGATATTAGGGATAACACACAATTACCCATTGATGTTGTCCCACCTTTCTAGATGCACCCTTATATTTTTCGGGAGTCCCATAACCCCCCTGGTTTTATTTAAACTTTAATAAATATCACTATTTGAGATCACCACCAGTTTCAAAATAATCATTGGATGACACGCACCAATTAGGTTGTGCCACGATATTTCTTTTATATTATTTTATATTTTTATTCACTATTTTTATTTTATCATTTTATATTGCCTTTTTCTTGGCACATTCTCCAACTAACTCAATTTGTCCTTGTCGGGGACTTCCATCGGCGGAACTCCAATTTTGCTAACCCGAAATTCTTCTGGTTTAAGTCTTCAACTGGCAGATCTCTTTTATAGGAAATAATTGCACTAATATTTTAAATTCTCTCTAAGAAATTCCACCTGTAGAATATATATCTGATAATAACAAGCATATGTCCTACGCCTGTCTCGACTATCAAACTCTTTGGTGCAGCCATTGATGACAATAATGATGTTGGTAAGGATAATAAACTTAGTACACTGTTCAATGATTTGAACAGATAAAACAAGAAATAAAATGAAACAAGCCTTATTTTCACTAAAATTCGAGGGTGTTTCATCCAACAATAAATTCTCGTTGATCCCACCTCCATGTCACATCTTCTCAAAGGAAAAGAAAATTTTCAACCCAAAAAAGCAAATTTGAGTCATGCAGACCTATTTTATATATTGGGTCTCAAAGTTTGTTATCGGAAAAGAACAAGAAAAAACAGAAAGAAAGAGAAAAAAGAGAATAGAAAAGTGAAGAGTTATTGTGAAAGTTGCAGATGAATATGGTTTAAAGTGATGGTAATGGCGGATGGAAGAAGAAGAAACAAGAAAGAGAAAAGAAAAGAAAAAGAAAGAACGGGAGAAAGAGAAAAGAAAAAGAAAAACATAATGAAAATGATATTTTTGAGGATTTTACGCGCTGTCATAAAGTATAAAACACACCATGTGCCACGTCAGGCAAAAATGTGGTATTTATTACATTTCTAACAAATGTCAGGGGTCATAGGACATCCATCCTTTTAAAAGGCGCAATTGTAATTTTGATACAACTTCAATGGAGTAATTAAATATTATCCCAAAATATTAAGGAGAAGAAGAAGAAAATGATGACGAGGAAGAGAAGGAGGAAGAGGAGGAGGAAACATACCTTGTCTTGTTGCTTGTAGTCATTCCATTTGAATCCACCACAGCCCAAGATTATATATATATATATATATATATATATATATATATATATATATATATATATATATATATATATATATATATTCATTATGTTTTTATACATGTAAATTTACTCGGTTCGATATGGTATCAACTTTTATTTGGTTTTTCTATAAAACAAAAAATTTACTTAACTTTTCCATATAGTTATAAACTTATATTGAAATCTATGATTTTATTGAAAATAATCTAATAATCAATTCAATAATTTAATCATCTTTTAAATAACCATTGATACCTTGTTATAAGGGAAAGGCTCTATAGTCTATGCTATATGAGAGTACACATACAAACATTTAATCCATGCTAAATTTATTAATATAATTACATATAAAATAATATAATTATATATATTACTTGAAAAAAATCATGTAAAAAGACACATATTCAAGTTGAATTATGCAACTTGAGAAATTTATAAATGCCGTAAAAGTTTCAATTGGATAATCTAAAAAATATATATTACAACAAACAATTACAAGGCTAAGTAGAAAAATCATAAGAGATTGTCTTTAATTTTGGCATTTAAGGCAGGTCACTTGACCAACAGGTAGAATTGTCAATAAGGGTTGACCCGGCCCAACTTGCCCATTCTACACGGACTTTGGCATTTCAGAGGCTGGCTGGGTCAGCCCACTATTTTGATGAACCTTAAAATAATCAGCCCAGTTCAGTCCTATATACGTCAAGTGGCCGACCCACTATTTAAAAAATATTTATTTGCTACATAGAAAGCTTTTGCAACACATAGTAACTTCTTATTATGAAATAAAAGTAATTTAGTAAAACATAAATAAAAAACAGTGATAGAAAGAAGGAAGAACTTTCTTCTTCAATTGTGTGCTTTTACCCATATATTACAAAGCCTTTATATAAGCATGAAAAGTGAAGAATCACAATTCTAAACAAGTGAAAGGAATGAAAATACATAGTAAATGTAATGGGCTCAACATGAGTGTAACGACCCGACCTGTCGTTTTGTGTATTTGCACCACATTTTCTCTTTTGATGCTTCACATATGTGAGTTTGGCTTTGTGACTTACGGGGTTGATTGGTTTTGTTCCAGAAAGGTTTCGGGTTTATTTAGACCCTTTGTTTCTTGATTTAGAAGCTTAAGTTAGAAATGTTGTCAAAGTTTGATTTTTGCGAATACAACCCCAGAACGGTGTTTCAATGGCTTTGTTAGGTTCGTCTTGTGGTTTTGGACTTAGGGCAATTTTGAGAGGAATTTTTCATATACAAATATTGGGTACGTGATTATAATCAATTTCTAACTATATTTCATGATTATATCTTAGATTTAACATCAAATTATGAGAGTCGAAGAGGAAGATTGAGAATTGTTGTCTAAGTTTTGAAAAATGAAGATTTGAGTTTTTGAGAGTGGAGTTGGACTCGAACATGAAAATAAAACATATATATGAATTCATGGAGTTATGGGTAGTCGGAATCTAACCTTGGACCCGCGTTTTGACCAGGAGCCCCGAGTTGACTTTTGTTAAGTATTTGGAAAATGTGTAAAGATCATAACTTTATCTATTGTAATTTATTTTTCTTGCATTGTTTGATGACATTAAGTCACTTTTGGTTGGATTTGAGCCGTGTGAAAGCGAATTTTAGGTAAAAATCTATATTCAGGGTTGATTTGGCCTAATCTTGTGTGTGTTCGGGCTATATGCGGTCTTTTGACCGATTTAGACTTTTAGACTTCTTCCATATAATTAATTGAATTTGTTATAACATGTTACATCGTTCACCATTAAATTTACTCTCACGTGCTCCAGTTGACCTTATTAGCACTTGCTCTATCCTTTAATGTTGTAATTGCTCTATGCTTGAGTTGAAGTTGCTATCTCCCTTATTGTCTTATTACCATTTTATGGTTGAATTACTTTTACTTGAAGTTGTTATTTCTTAGAATATCTTCTTATTGAGTTATTGATGTTGAAGTTGTAAAAGTCATTATCACTTTGAGGTTGAAGTTGTTAATTATTGAGATATCTTTCCTTGTTGCGTATTCCACATTCATGTTGTTGTTATTGAGATTGTTGTACACACTGTGATTGATCCATGGGCTATATATTATGGTAACATTAGTATTTTTGATTGGGCAAGTGTTGTGCCATATGGGCACATGTGGTGGAGTTGATTATTTGTGTTGTGATATTTATATGCATGCGGTGGTATAAGGATGGGGGTTGATACGCATGTTGTGAGATAAGGTGGGATTTATACGCGTGTTGCTAGAAGGGAATTACTTGAATCCGCACGGTGAGATAAGAGTGCTAAAATACGTGTAGCTATTTCGAAAAAATATTTTTAAAAATAAATGCAAAGCTCATTCATTGATATAAGGAAAAATTGTGAAAAGTGAATATGAAGTGTGGTAGCACGATTGCGATTCTTGTTGTACATTACATGCTAAAATAGGCTTGTTGGTTGAACAATTCTTGTTATTTTCTTTGTTGTCTTACTTGTAATTGTTCGTGTTCGACTACTTGTTGTTTTACCACGTGTTCACTACTTGTTGCCTTTACTGCTTAAATATCCATTGTTAGCTTACATTATTGAACTTTTTATCTGTCGTTTACTTCCTCGCTTTTCATTATTAGACTATGTTATATTCTGTTCAGTTTTCTTATCCTAGCAGTTGTCTTGACCTGGCCTCGTCACTACTATACCGAGGTTATACCTACTAGGTACCGTTGTGGTGTACTCATACTACGCTTCTACATATTTTTTTTGTAGATCCAGGTACATATGCCCGTGCCGAACGCTAGTGACCATTCAACTACTTTCAGAGACTTTAAGGTATATGTAATGACTCGGCTGGTCGTTCCGAGGGTTACAACCCCGTTTCCCCCACTTCTGCTTCTTTATGTGTTATTCAGCTTTATTGTGTTGCATTAGGTCTGGAGTGGTTTTGGATTGGAATGAGATACTTAGTCTCTTATCTAGAATTTTAAGTGGGAAAAGTCAACTGGATGTTGAATTATGAATAAACGATCTCAAATTTGGGTTTTATTGTTCGGTAAGCTCCGTTAGCTGATTTTAGACTTAGGAGCATGTTCGGAATATAATTTGGAGGTCCGTAATAGAATTAGGCTTGAATTGGCGAAATTGAAAAATTAGTGATTTCCAGTCGGCAGTGGAAATTTGATATCGGAGTCGGAATAGAATTCCGGGAGTTAGAGTAGGTTCGTAGTGTCATTTTTGACGTGTGTGCGAAATTTGAGGTTATTCGGACGAGGTTTGGTAGGTTTCAGCGTCGTTGGCGGAAATTAAAAGTTTAGAAGTTTTTAGGCTTGAATCCGAGGTTTATTTGGTGTTTTGATGTCGTTTTAAGTGTACTGAAGGCTCGGCTTAGTTCGTATATTGTTATGTGACTTGTTGGTATTATTAGTTGAGGTCCCGAGGGAATCGGGTGTGTTTCAGAAGGTTAGCGGATGGGTTTTTGTTGTTGGAGAGTTGCTGAAAAATCTGCCGGTCTAAGTTCTTCTGGTGTTCCGCACCTGCGGAAGGGGAGCGCAGGTGCGAAGGTCCTAGGCGCGTAAAGGGAATGCTGATGCGGAGTTTTTGGGAGCTGAGGAAGGTGCGCAAGCGCGTAAGCTTGGACGCAGGTGCGGAGGCCTGGCCGCAGGTGCGAGGCCTGGCCGCGGGTGCGGAGTCTGGGCGGGTAAGTGGATTGTCCAGGTGCGGCGCTTAGACCGCAGGTGCGGTCTTGCGATGCGGGAAAAGGGCCGCAGGTGCGAGATGCCTGGGCAGAAGGTATATAATGCACACTTCGCGAATTTTTGGGTATTCTTCACCATTCGGATTTTGAAGCTTTTGGAGAGTTTTGAAGAGGGAATCAAGGAGGTTTTCATTGAGGTAAGTTACTTGAGTATAATACTCGTGATTATGTTAATTTTGGTTGTTTAAGCATGTAATTAGTAGAAATTAGGGATGAAAGTGAAGGGATTAGGGCTTGGAAATTGGAGAGTTTGATTTGGATATTTTAGGGGCCAAATGAGGTCGTTTTTGATAAATTTGGTATGGTTGGACTCGTGAGTGAATGAGATTTCTAGTTTTGTAAATTTTTTCGGATTTCGAGATGTGGTCCTGGGGGCCGGGTTTGAGCCAATTTTGGGATTTTTGTCTAATTTGATAGTTTTTAATGTGGAATTCATTCCGTTAGTGTATATTCATGGTAATATAGTGAATTTGAATAGATTCGGAGCATTTAAAGGCCGAGTCGAGAGGCAAGAGCATCGCGGGTTAGAGTGTAACAACCCCGCCGGTCGGCCGAGTCAGTTGTTTCAGGTTTGGAGCGGTCGTGGTGAGAAATGAGACACTTAGTCTCTTAAGTTGGTCTAATGGTTAGAAAAGTCAATCGGAAGTTGACTAATAGGTAAACGACCTAAGAATGTGGATTTTATGGTTCGAACAGTTTCGTTAGGTGATTTGGGACTTAGGAGTGTGTTCGGAATGTGGTTGTGATGTCCGGAGTAGAATTAGGCTTGAATTGTCGAAATTGGGTTTTTGGCAATTTCCGGTCGGCAGTGAAAAATTAGCTATCGGGGTCGGAATGGAATTCCGGAAGTTGGAACAAGTTCATAGTGTCATTTTGGATGTGTGTGAAAATATTCAGGTCATTCGGACGAGGTTTGGTTAGTTTCGGCATCGTTGGCGATTTTTGGAAGTTTGAAGATCCTTAGGCTTGAATCATGGGTTGCTTTGATGTAACGATGTTATTTTGGGTGTTCCGAGGGTTCGACTAAGTTTTGGTGGTCATTTATTACTTGTTCGTATTTTTGGAGGTCCCCGGGGCCTCTGGATGAGTTCGGATAGCTATCATGGAGTTTGAAAGTTGGAAAATGCAGCTGAAGTTGCTGGTTCTATTGTAACTGCACCTGCGGTTAGGGGACCGCAGAAGTGGAGGAAGAGTCGCAAGTGCGGATTATGTCTTGGTGGAGGATTTGTCATAGATGCGGAAAGAGGACCGCACCTGCGAGCCCGCAGGTGCGGCTGGATGACCGCAGATGCGGAATTTGGCTCTTTAATGATTTTCCGCAGGTGCACACCTGGGACTGCAGGTGCGAAGAAAAGGACCGCAAGTGCGGTTTTCCTGGGCAGAAAGTATAAATATCAACCTTCACGAATTTTGGGTTATTTCATCAACATTTTCATACGAGTTTGAGCTTGAGAGAGGGTTTTGAAGAGGGAAATCAAGAGAACTTCGTGGAGGTAAGATTTTTGGACCTAAAACTCACTTTATGTGATACTATTTGACTGATTGGGGGTGAAATTTATGGAAATTTGTGACTAAAATTGAGGTATTAAGGCTTGAGATTCTAGACTTTGAATTGTGGATTTGAGGGGCCATTTGAGGTCTGATTTTGATGTTCTTAGTATGTATATACTCGGAGAAGGATGAGGATTCTTGTGGTGTGATTTTTATCGAGTTCCGAGACGTGGGCCCGAGGGTCGAGTTTGGACAATTTCGGGATTTGTGCTTAATTTTGATAATTTTTGAATGGGTTTTGTTGAACCAAGTCACTGCATGGTTTTGAAGATTGACAAATACCTACCCAGTTGAACTAGGTCCATCAGGGCAAACAAACCCATTGGCACAAGAAGCGTTTATGCACAGGAGATAAACATGATCTGTGAATTATCTGTGAACTAAGAGGTTGTCTCCTAAAGCAAAAATGTTGCAAAGTGATAAGAAGATACAGTTCGAATTCAGCAAGGACATAAACAATCGAGGAAGTTTATATGAACACAAACTCTTCCACCAAGGAAGAGTTGCACTAGAACTAAACAACAACATCTCAACTACTGGCGCTATAAAATGTTGAAGCATTCCTGCTGAAGATTTGATCGCACAAAGACAGAAGTGAAACAAGAACTGAAAGCAAAATTACCAAAGCAATTTTGCAAGCAGAATCCTTGTGCGACACAAAAGCTACTTGAACCAGCTAGAAGAACCAGTTCCATCTGTTGTCTTTTTTAGTTTAGTTGGTTGTAGTAGGTGATTTCATATTATATCTTTCAGCTTTATCTATAAGTAATTGTAATAGGTACACATTGTTCAAGTTAGAGTTAACTTGAAGTTTGTCGCAATTAGCTAGAGGCTAGTTTGCCACAATGGGTTAGAGTTAATCCTTAGGTTTACAAAAGAGTTTATTTTGTAAATGTTGTTTGGCTCAGAGCTGTAGTGAAGAGTTTGGGAAAATCCTACTGGGAAGTAGGTCGTGGTGTTTTCACCTTTTGAGCTAGGTGTTTTCCATGTAAAATTGCTATGTTCTTTAATTTCTGCAATTACTTTTCCGCAAACAGTAGAAGTTGGAACACCAAGAATAACCAGGTTCTTCTATGGAGACTGCACTCGAAAATTGGACACCACACATATCACTCCCCTCTTGTGTGGTATTGACGTATAAAACATCAATTGGTATCAGAGCAGGTTATCCTTGAAAAGGCTAACACCTTGGAAAAGATCAAAATGAGTGCACCACCTGGAAACTGGGAGGGTCAATCAACTGCAAGGCCACCACTCTTTAATGGCCAATATTACTCTTGGTGGAAGAACAAGATGAAGGACCACTTGATTGGAGAAGATTATGAGTTTTGGGACATAGTCACTGATGATCCTCTAGCCACCATGAAGAAGACTGCTGAAGGAGTAGATGTACCAAAAACTAGGGATGACTGCACTGTTGAGGATCTAAAGAAATGGGAGAAAAATGCTAAGGCCAAAAAGTGGCTAGT
>ML290723.1:1318-67689 GCA_005239495.1 Nicotiana undulata | reverse complement strand
GTAATTTGGAAATGTTCGGTAAAGGCTGAAAGTTAAGGAAAATGAGATATTCCAGTAGAGATTTGGAAGGTTAATTGGCTTTACTACTGTTACGTTGTTTTATAAATGTCAAAGTGTTGGGTGCGTTGGCTTGTCTAGCGGGTTTAACGTTAGACGCAATCACGGTCTGAAAGGTGGGATTTCGGGTCGTGACAGTTATTTAGTTCATTTGTAAAAACTTCAGCACTAGATAAACTGAAGTTTTGTCCTGGATTCATTAGTTTTGCAATACAGTTTTTTCAAAAACTTCAGTAGAAGATGCTGAAGTTTAGTTCATTTGCAAAAACTTTAGCACTAAATAAGCTGAAGTTTTGCACAGATATCAGGAAGGCGGCGCCTGAAGTTGTAAAAATTAGGGTATAAGTTAAATAATTTTTAAAATATGGGTATAGGTACGCGCAATTTTTACATACATTGATAGTTATTCTTAGAGATGTTATGTAGAGATTAGTCAGTATTTATTTTGTCCTCAAATTTTAAACTAAAAATCTTAACTCATAATTTTGGCATGAAAAATGAAACTGAAACTGAAATTCAGGACGCATTGGCTAATTCCTAAATAGTGGCCCTTTAGAGTGGCTACCTGGTGTCATTTTTAATTGCTAAATTTAACGAGCCATGATTTAAATGAAACAAGAAGCAAATTTGATGAAGCCATTGTTTTCTATCAAATCCAAGTCTGATCTAACTTTTGGTGTCATCTATAAAAATAAAATTTTATACCTAAAAATAACTGATCAAAAATATAAATTCTAATCAAAGAACCACTATTGTATGAAGTTGACGATGTGTTTTTCTAGAACTCCAGGAAAACTCGCAGTCAGCCTCTGTCACAATCTCTACTCTTCAAGTGAATATTCTGTGTGAATAGAAAATATAAACCGTACTAGACAAGCCACGTGCGATAGACTCAAATTTATAGAACATTGAGGTAGATCGAACCCTTAACGCCCGTGTGGACAACGCCATCCAAACCCAACTGGGCCGTCCCTTGGGCACAGTTGACGATGTGTTATTGTTAGAAACTTTAGTGGTTTGATTAACATTCGGTGTAATTTTCACAAGAATTTTGCGGAAGATGCCAAGAAACTTTGGAATACATGAAATTATTTCAAAATTCCAAACTCATATCTTACACCAGCAAGTTGTAGGTATTCTACAATACAACTATCCAAGTGTGATTTCATCATCACTCTATCTTATTACCTAGTAACTAAGACAAGTTGTAGGTCCCAAAAATCCTTTTTGTACTGATTTCTGAATTGCGTAAGCTGAGCATGAAAATCCAGGCAGCATCATTCTTAGTTTCTTACTCTCATTAAATTGCCTTGGATGTGAAAAGATTATTTCTTACCCAATTTGTTTTCACTGTTAGAGCATGGCCGACGAGGTCAATCTTCTCCGACTTGGTGGAGCTCTCAAATCTTTCCGGTAAGTTGGTGGTTCTTTGTTCAGATCTGGTCTCGTTTGGTTAAAAAATGCAAACGATGGTGACCTCCATTTTTCGGCCTCTATTACAGTGGCAACACCCATCGGTAAAAATAGTATTTTCATAGCAAACAAAACAAACAAAACCTAAAAACCAAAAAAATGGTGACGAAGTTTTAGAGCAAGGCGAAATAGTGATAAAGAAGAACAAATATGATGAAGAAACCGGGCCTTCAAAGAAAGAGAAGAATGGAAGTAGGGTGGTGCCTCTGATTTTCTTGTGAAAGAGAAAAAAACGAGAAAAAAAGAAACTGGTTAAGAGATATTTGAGTATTTTATTTTATTTTTTAAAATTTTTAACACGTGTCACAATGTTATTGGTGCGTGACATTACACATATTTTGAAGAATTGGTAAATAGAAAAATAGTGTGTACTCGACACAATTTTGAAAGGTTGTATGTGTAATATGATATTCGTCCTCGAAAAATATGTAATAGAGATTTGAGATATAGGTCAGGGGACTACTTATATATTTTGTCAAATTTGTACGAGTGACAAGCTAAATATATTCAAGATTAAGTGTGCATTATTAATTCAATTTCTTAATTATATTTATTTACGTGTGTCTTAAGTTGTGTTTGGTCTATTTAACGATCCATAGTTTTGGATACGGTAGAAACTTATACTTCCCTAAGAAAAAGTGAAACCAATGTAAAAACAACCACCTGGTTAAATTGATATGAAGCTCTTGTTCTTGGCATGACTTAAATCAAATTGCATATAAATCTTAGAATAGGAATTTGGGCCTATTTTCTTTGTATTTGAGTTATATCAAATTTGGCGTAGTCTGTATTTATTTTGTAGTTGGCGTCCGAGTTAATTGGTTAGAGTCTCGTGTTGATAATGTGTTATAAAACAATATAAGAAGAAGAAGAATATTGCAGAGAAAAGTATAGAGGAAATTCTTATTGTTCTCATTATCATAACGATGATGACGATTATAATTTCGTCTATTGTCATGTCCACATCCATTGATACATTCACGATAATAATTTTATGTTCTTTCAGACTTATCACATATTGCTATCACATTCTCTTAAGGGGAATGAGAATGAAGCAAATTCAATGGGACGGGTTTCCACTTCTTTGCCCACAATCATACATGAATTTGATCATGACAAGACATAGAAATTGTACCACTTAGGGTGATTATAACTTCTTGCCAACTCTATAAGAGTTATAATCAAATTTATTGTCTTTGCTTGCATTTAAAATCAAATTAAAGAATTTCAAGAATTTAAAAGAGAAAAATAAAGTAAAATACTTACTTTAAATCCAGAATTTAATCATTAAGGAAGTTCATGGAACAATTGATTATAAAACAATAAAAGAAGTTCAAGAATATTGTAGAGAAAAAGTGACCTAGCCACCAAGTAATAATCCCTATAATGTTGCTAAGTATAGACATTCACCGTAAATAAAATATTTATTATAGTTTCTAATATTTAGTCAATTTTGTCCCTGTATATAAATGATGTATAATTCATTTTAACAGAAGGAATGAGATTCCAGAAGCTTCACATTTCTTCTGCCTTCTCTCTATTTTCTTTTGCTTTCTCTCTCTAGATTTCGCCGGTTTCACCATGGATTCCGTCTAGAGCTCTGCAATTTAACATGGTATCAGAGCGAGTATTATCTCTCATATCACGATCCTTTAATCTCGGGCAATTCATTTCATCAATTTATCAGATCGAAGAAATCCTAGGTTTATTCGTTTAAATTTTTTAGGTTCGATTTGTCCTGGTTCGCGTTCACTCTATTGAGAACTCATGCTTTGAAGTTTTTTCTCATGTGTTTGGTTCTGGTTTGATAGTGATTTCGTCCCGCTTCGCATTTTGTCGGTGAAATAGCTTGTGCGGATTCAGTTGCTTGTGATTTTGTCCCGGCTTAGCAATTTATCGGTGAATCTTGTTTGCCTCAGTTACTTGTGCGCATTCAGTTGTTTGTGCGACTCTTCTTTTTCTGGTAAGATTTGCCTTTCTCTGACAGAGTGTGTGTGGGTTTTTGAGTGTTCTATCTTGGTGTTCCCGTATCTCTGGTGATATAATTTGTGATTGATACTCACATCTTCTTTGACTATCAATGGGTGACGATTACTTTGACATCGAGGATTTTCATGATCCTGATCATCCCTATTACCTTCATCCCTCACACAATCCCGGCCTCATGATAGTGCTAAAGCAGTTTACTGGCTAAGGTTTTGGGGGTGGAGTCGGTTTATTCTTTTCTCATTAGGCGCGAAGAACAAACTCGAATTCATAGATGGATCCTTTTTGAAACCTTCCCCTACATCACCTCTAGTTAAACAGTGGGAGAGATATAACTCTATGGTGTCTAGTTGGTTATTGAATACATTGAGTCCAAATATAGCTGATAGTGTGATCTATTCTATGAATGCTAGTCAAATGTCGTCTGAACTAAATGAGAGATTTGAACATGCCTATGGTGCTCGTTAGTATCAAGTCCAAAAGGATCTAAGTATTGTTTCTCAGGGCTCTAGTGACACTCAATCCTATTTCACAAAAATCAAGAGACTTTGGGATGAGTTAGATTCTCTCAGTTCTACTGGTTGCACCTGTGAGTGCAATTGTGGGGATAAGGTGAAAGCACAAAAGGATAAGGAAACTCAGAAACTAAATGCAACTATTTATTGGCTAAATTAAACTTATAATGGTGCTAGACGAAATCTGACCACGAGGAAGCTTATCCCAACTATAAGGCAGACATATTCTATATTATCAAAAACGGGCTGAAATACATAATCCTTCTCTCTTCATCCCTGAATCTGCATCCATGTCTGCTTCCTCTTCAGGCAGACAAAGATATGGTCAGAATTTTCCCCCAAGAAATGATAATTAGAAACAATCTTGCAATTACCGTAAAAAAATGGGACATACAATTGACAAGTGTTACAAGTTACATGGTTCCCATATGATTTCAAATTTACTAAGAATAAGAGAATGGCTGCAGCAGTTCAGTTCAATCCTATGCCTGAAAATTCAAATGAATTCCTGATAAGTCTAACTTTCCAGTTTCTTCCTTCACTCATTAACATTTTCAGCAGCTACAAAACTTGGTCTCTCTCTACTTCAATCTACTCATCCAAACTCTAAGAAACATGTACCTCAGTTTGAAATGCTTCCAGGATCAGCACATTTTGCAGGTAAGACGTCTCGCTCTTTTCACATGGATGGTTGTTGTTTGTGTTTTCATGCTAAACTTTATGTTGAATATTGAATAATAGACTCAGATGCAAGTGGTCACATGACTTCAAACAAATCTTTAATCACAAATATTCATGATCTTCCTGTTCCTTATCTAGTCACTCTTCTGAATGGATACAAAACTATAATATCTTCTCTAGGCTCTTTAACTTTGACTCCCACTCTTGTTCTGAAAAATGTCCTCTTTGTTCCTACTTTCAAGTACAATCTTCTGTCGGTGCACAAGTTGACTTCTCAATTGAATTGTTTTGTGCCATTTACTTCAACTTCTTGTGTGTTATTGCAGGCCCCTTCTCTAAAGAGACCACTGGCTCTTGGTAATTAGGTTCAAGGAATTTACATCATGGACAAGTCCATTCTGCCCACTCCAACACATACTCAATCTTCTCATGTTCTAACTCCTACCATACTGTAAATAATGTGAATAATTTGCCTAGTTCATCTTATAATACTGATTGCTCTATCAATAAAACTGTTGAACTTTGGTATTCTAGACTTGGCCATCTTCCATTTTCTAAGATACAAAAAATTTCTAATATTTCTTTACCTGCATGCACTAAACAACCTTATTGTGTAATATTTGTCCAATGGCTAGACAACAGAGAATTTCTTTTCTCCACAGCACTATATTTTCTACTTAATTTTTTTACCCGATTCATGTGGACCTTTGGGGCCCTTATCATCACTTTACTTATTCTAATCATAGATACTTTCTAACAGTGGTTGATGATTACAACAGAGTCACTTGGACTCACCTCCTAAGCTGTAAAAGTAATGCCTTTACTATGTTGAAAGCTTTTTTCAAAGATATAGACACAATTCAATAAGAAGGTTAAGATACTTGGGCCAGATAATGCATTGGAATTAGGATCCAGCCATGAAACCTCTTCTTTTCTTGCTTCCAAATGCATATTACACCAGAATTCTTGTTCACACACTTCTCAACAAAATAGAGTGGTGAAGAGAAAACACAAGCACCATTTTGAAACAACAAGAGCCCTTTTGTTTCAGTTTGGTATGCCTGTTTCTTATTGGGGAGACTGTATCCTTACAGCTACTTATCTAATCAACAGATTTCCGAGCATTGTACTGTCCGAAAAATCTCCTTACGAAGTACTTTTTCAATCTGCACCTTCTTATCAATATCTTAGGGTTTTCGGTTGCTTATGCTATGTTAGCACACCTAAACCTCTTAGAGATAAGTCTAAAGCCAAATCGTCTGTCTCTGTGTTCATTGGTTATTTTGCAAAAAAGGGGTACAAAGTATTTCACCTTGACACCATGAAAATTACAATCTCCAGGGACATTCTTTTTCATGAAACTATTTTTTTTTAAAAACCATATTCTGTTTTCTATCATCCTAATCTAGTGTATGATGGTGTTAGAGGTATGAATGATGCATCTATGTATGACGCCATTTCTCGAGCTTGTTCTCCCTTTTTAGTTCCTCCTGCTCCTGCTCCTGCTCCTGCTCCTACTCCTTCTCCAGTCCCTGCTTCTTTTTCTCCAGTCCCTACTACTTTTTCTTCTCCAACCCCCGATCCTTCTCATTCTACAATACATGCTCCTTCTCCTCCTTCTACTACATCTTCTGATTCTAATCTTCAAGTGAGACAGTCTTCTAGACATCATACATTGCCATCTTACTTAAAAGATTACGTTTCCTATTTAGTTCCTGCTTCTCCTCTCTTCACACTTATCAATTATTTCATTATCCCTATTCACTTGTGTCTGAGCAGTTTATCATCTAATAATCAACATTTAGTGAGGTCTGTTAGCACTATAAAAGAACTTGATAGTTTCCAGCACATTATTCTTCATCCTGCATGGCAGGAAGCAATAAACAGTTGAGACACTTGAAGCTAATCAAACTTGGTATATTGTTTCATTACTTCCTACGAAGAAACCAATTGGTAATAAATGGGTGTATAAAATGAAGCATAGAGCAGATGACACCATTGAAAAATTTAAAGCTAGACTTGTCGTTAAGGGGTTGACTACATTGACACTTTCTCTCATGTTGTCAAGATGTCAACCATTAGAAGTGTCATAGTTGTAGCTGCTAAAAGGGACTGGGACATGTTTCAATTGGAAGTTAATAATACATTTTTACATGCGGATTTAGAAGAGGATGTCTATATGAAAAATCCACTAGGAATGTCTGTATCGTCTCCTAATATGGTTTGCAAGTTGCAAAATTTCTTGTATGGCCATAAACAAGCTTATAGGCAATTGTATTCTAAACTTAGTGATGCTTTGTGTTCTACGGGATATGTCGCTTCCAAGAATGATTATTCTTTGTTTTAGAAAATTCTTCAACTTCTGTTGTGATTGTAGCAGTGTCTGTGGATGATATTCTTGTAACTGGGGATGATCGCAATGAAATTTCTGCGCTAAATTCCTTCTTGGATTCTCAGTAACGTATTAAAGATTTGGGGTATTTGCATTTTTTTGGGGTTAGAGGTTCTTCGTGAACCTGGTGGTGTTATCAATACTCAACGCAAGTTTGCATTGGATTTATTACTAGAGTTGGATTGTGATACCGGCCCCGCTGCTCCTGCTCCTTTACCTGTCTCTGTTAAATTGACTTTTGCTGACGCTGCCTTGTTTAATGGCCGCCCTCTTTTATATAGAAAATTGGTGGGTAAGCTCAACGTTCTTACGCACACCAGACCGGATTTGTCATTTGCTGTGCAACTGCTAAGTCAATTCATGCATGCTCCCAGATCGTCTCATTATTCTGCAGCTGTACATGTTCTGAAATATATTAGGAGGAATCCTGGCCGAGGGTTATTCATGTCTAACTCTCCTTTTTTCACGTTACAAGCCTTTTGTGACTCTGACTGGGCTGCTTGCCCAGATTCTCACAGGTGTGTTAGTGGTTTTGTAGTTATGTTGGGCTCCAGCCTACTCACCTGGAAATCAGAAAAAGCAGCCCACGCTGTCTTTGTCAAGTGCAGAGGTTGAATATCGCTCTATGAGAAAGGATGTGGCAGAATTGGCATGGCTTTTCAGATTGTTGACAGAATTGACCGTGCCTTCTATCATTCCTATTCCTCTCCATTGTGACAGCCAATCTACAATATACATTGCAAAAAATCCCGTTTTTCATGAGAGCGACGAAGTACATCGATCTTGATTGCCACTTTGTTTGCGAGAAACTGCTGGAAGGATTTATTTCTCTATTTTTGTTCCTAGCAAACTTTAGCTCGCTGACATGTTAACCAAGCCTTAGAATAGGAATTTGGGCCTTTTATTTAGTTTTTGAGTTGTATCAGATTTGGCCTAATCTGTTTATTTATTTTGTAGTTCGGCTCCGAGCTCAATCATTAGTTTCTAGTCTTTAGCCAATTTTCCCTTGTATATAAACGATGTATTATTCATTTTAATTGAAGGAATGAGATTTCAGAAGGTTCACATTTCCTCTGCGTTCTCCCTATTTTCTTTTGCTTTCTCGTTCTAGATTTTGCCGGTTTCACCATGGATTCCGGCTAAAGCTCTGCAATTCTAACAACAAATATTCTAAATTTTTAATATTTTCTCAGTGCACCAAAAATGACACTTAATTTACCAACTAAAGTAACTTTCCTCCCAACTAAAATAACAATGGGTTCTAGCTAAAAATTAAAAGTACAAGTAACACTTAGATTCCATTCATTCAACCAAAATATTTATTTACATTTAATTTGATTTGTACACAAAATTAATAAATTCTCTTTAACTTCAAATTAAATAAAAATGTGATACAAAATTACATACATAACACACATTTAAAATAAAATCAAAAAAAGACAGTCTGATGCGCTAAGTTCTTGTTATGTGCGAATTTAGGAAAGGGCCGGATCATAAGGTTTATTCTAACTAGTCTTACCATGTATATAAAAAATTATTTTCACGGCTCAAATACGTGACCTCTTGATCACGTAACACATTTTATATAAAAAATTAATTTAGAATATACAAGAAATATGGATAAACTTTTTTCCCGTTGGTTGCATGTGTTGGATGTTTCCTGTAGCTTCTAAATAATATATATACTGTGACATGACACCCAGAGAGAAACACAAAATGTCAAATAAAACGGTCTTCAACATAATAAATTAAATATTATCTTGTGGATAGGCATTGATGATGCTTGAAAAGTGCAAATCCAGAGGATAAGCTTAGCAATTGACAAGTGTCCTTCCACCTGTTCAATGTTAAAAGCAACTAAGCATATAATTTTGACACGTACTTCATAATCTTTAATTTTCTATATATATAAATTATTCTCTTCCACCTCCTTTGTTTTCCATAAATAACACGAATACTGAAAGAAGAGAAAATAGCTCAAAGTTTTAGTAGAAAGAATTGATAAAGAAGAAGAAAAAATGGCAAGGACAGTGGCAAGAACGTTAGCAGCACCTTTGTTGTTTATTAACTTAGTAATGTATCTTATTGTTTTAGGTTTTGCTAGTTGGTGTCTCAACAGGTTCATTAATGGCCAAACCAATCATCCTAGTATGTTTTTTTTTCTTCTTCTTTTGTTTTAAATGGTACAAAAATAGCTATATATTTCGTTGTCTTATATTATGAAAGATAGTCTATCAATTCCATATTTCTCCAAATTTGAAGCCTATAAAGGTGTTATTGTTTAATTTATGTTAGTCTTTTAAAGTATATATTTTTATCAGCCGAACTCTGTAATTTTAGGTCAGACCTTTTATTTATTAAAAATAATTTAGAATTAGTAACTTAAAATAATTAGCTTTAAATTTTGCAGGTTTTGGTGGAAATGGAGCGACGATGTTTTTCCTCGTATTCGCGATATTAGCAGCAGTGTTGGGAATAATTTCAAAACTGATAGGTGCGAAACATTTAAGGGCATGGAGAAATGATAGTCTAGCTGCTGCTGGTTCCTCTGCTGTAATAGCCTGGGCTGTAACTGCACTAGCATTTGGGTATGTTAGTATCTTCATACACATTGTGTTTAAATGGATTTGATTTATAAATTTACAGTGTGTAATTAATTAGCATGTTGTAAGTTCTTAACCAATTATTGTTATTTTATTTTGTAGTTTGGCATGCAAGGAGATTAATATTGGAGGATGGAGAGGATGGAGGCTAAGAGTTCTTGAAGGTTTTGTGATAGTACTTGGAATAACCCAACTTCTCTACGTTCTAATGCTTCACGCTGGGTGGTTTAGCAGCACGTACGGTCCGGGATACAGAGATACCGAATACGGCGTGCCCGGCGGAGTTGAGAAGGGTACTACTGGTGTCACCGGAGCTAGGGTTTAGTTTTTTAAGTACCGTCTTTAATTTGTATGTAGTGACCATGATATAGTTTATGAAAACAAGACTTGAATTTGTGTAAGCTGATATATTAGAGTTAAAGTTTGTGGCTCTCTCTTGAGGCACAAAACTGTGTTTTTTTAAGTGTATCTGGTTTATCCTTTTCAAATGTGGCGCGGAGTTGGTTTAATTTTTAGTTTGAAATGAGGATTTAAACTGAATTATTTAGTGTTCTTAAAACTATTCCGGCGTGGGACGTTTCCATGGTAGATGCTGGGTTCCATTAATAAAAGGCCATGCTTGAACAAAACCTACACGCATCCGTATTTTGAATAAATACGGATCACATATATTTTCATAACAAATTTGTCACCTAATTTTGGGAAAGTAAGTATGTATTATTACTTCAATTTGTAATTGTTAACATTAAGTTGCCTTATCTAATATAAATAATTCATAATAAGATCTTTTTATAACAATACTTTTATATAACAATCATCAATTATAAAGTTCAATTTTTTACATTCTAATACATATCTTCTATAGCATTACTTCACTAGCAGCAAAAAATATCGAAACAAATAAGGGTCTATTATAAAGAGGTTAATACTCAAAGAAGTAATGAGAGAAGATGTAGCTTGATGGTATTGGGCCTAAAAATCTAGCTGGACTTAAAAACTCCTTGAGGACTTCTGATTTCAAATAATTGGGCCTTTCTATACAATTGATCTAAATAAAACTTGTGAGTTTGGAACCGTATATCAATTCAATCTACTAATTGGCTATTGACAGTAACTAATAAATGTATATCACAATAATAATAATATATATATATCAAAGTGTGTATAATTATCTTATTTTTTTTTTATGCATATCAAAATCTTATTTTCCTTCTTTGTTATATTTAAAATATAAAATTATAAATATAATTGTTTGCCGTTTATTATTGCAAGTGTAACACAAATTTAATTATGTTGTTTGTATATCACTAGGTATAACACATCAAAAATGTGTATATCAAATGTATATCTCACCTTTATTTTTCTTCTTTGTATATATTAAGATGTATATCAAAATTTTCTTTTTCTTTTTTTGTATATTTAAGTGTACAATATATTTCATGTATATCATGTGTATCTGTGTATATTCATGAAAATTTGTGTTATATATATGATATACAATGTGATATACACGGACGTCCATAAAAATATTGTGTTGTATACACGATATACAAAGTGATATACACAGACGTTCTTAAAAACTTATGTGTGATATACATTGATGTACATGATATACAACGTGATATTCACATGTCACAGCTGGATTATTAAGTCTGATTTTACCTGAAATCAGTCTAAATCACTTCTAATCTTGCTCAAATTTTGTATATAACCTCTTTTAGGTATTTTTAACAAATTTCATTCACACCCACACGTTCAATCCAACCAAAGAAAAGAATAGAGAAGAAAAACAAAGTTGAAAATTATTTTTTCTCTCTTAGTTTTTGCTTCTGATTTTCTCTGATGTGATCAACCTTACCTTTTCATCCCACTGATTTTTGTTGCATAATTAGATAGAATTTTTACTATGAGAGCGAAAGAGAAGAGACATAAGAAGAAATGCAAGGTGAGGAAGGGGTAGGGAAGCCAAAATAAGTGCGTATTTTTTTTGAGAGAGAATATATAAGAGAGTAGTTTTTTTAGGATTTGGCTATATAATGTCAATTCATTGGGGCTATTTTTCCAAATCTAATATAAGGCTAAAAAATTGTCAATTCCTGTTATGTGTTGTTATACGATGCCCATTTATCATAAAACTTTTATGGATTCTGGTCAATAACTTCGAGTTTCATTCCTTATTTCTTTTTCTACGACAGTGATGTCATTGGTGTAGAAATGGCATGGGATAGCCATTTTTTAATGTGGTATTTAATTTTTATCTAGCATTTTTAATGGTGAGAAAAAATAGCTACTACTTTATTAAAATAGACGATTTTACCCCTTTTTCATGAGTGTTGTGTAAATATTAAGTACATGGTGTCCTTAACTTCATGAGTGCTGTGTAAATATTAAGGACATCACTGTATCACTTAACTTCATCACTGTATCATTCTAATATGAAGTGTAATAAATATCCAATTAAATGTTGCCCATCCTTGTCAAACGGGTCAATACTAAAATACCCAACCCATACTTTCAGTTCAACTTGAAATCCACAAGAACAACTATCCATTCCATTATGAAAAAATAATAATTTTTGAGACATGGATTCACTTCAAACTTCAAGCTTATATGAAATAAAGGATGAAAAAATCAGGTGGCAATATTTAATTGGATATTTATTACACCTCAGATTTGTGTATACTTACACGCTATATTTTTTTGCACTGATTAAGTTTTTGTGTTGAAATGAAACAAAAGAAATAGAGTTGGAGGACCAAAATGGAACAAGGATGAGATAGAGTGCCAAAATAAAGAATAGAGC
The DNA here is from genome assembly GCA_005239495.1 of Nicotiana undulata. NCBI lineage: Eukaryota > Viridiplantae > Streptophyta > Magnoliopsida > Solanales > Solanaceae > Nicotiana > Nicotiana undulata. The sequence goes on along the minus strand of ML290723.1, from coordinate 55,179 downwards.
CAAGTTGAATGGGTTGTATCATTTTGACACTCTATCCCTTTCCCTTCAATTTATCCTTTTCTTTTTTCCTCGTGATTTCAAAATTGAAGGGAAAGGGATTGAAAGGAAAGACAAAAGAGATTTCTTTTTCAACGACCAGGCTTACCCTATCAAGAAATGAGTCGACAACATCTAGGTTAACATTTTTGAGAAATGAGATATTTTAGCAAATTATTTCTGCTAAGTGTCATTTTTTGACAATAGTTAAAAATTTAAAAAGACATATGCTAATACTTGTTCCTCCACAAGCTACTTTGTGCTTCGCTCAAATATTTTGACTTTAATTTGCCATAAAAATCAAAATACTTTATAGGCCATTAATACAAAGGTGAAAAGGAGCCAACTTAATTTTTAGCTATTTGGAATTACTTTAGACATTATGATGAGTATCTTGAAAACCATTGATGACCTATAATGTTCATGTGATTTACTATCGTGGTTAGGAAGAGTATGGTGAAGAAAAAAGAAACATGAAACATCAAATTTGGAATTTATTGGAGTTATTGTTGGGTTTTTAAGTTTAATGTAGCTTAAAAGAAGGTGAATGGAAAATGGAGGAAAAATGAAATATTTTAATTTCCCTCCTTGACAAAGGGCATTGTTCCATATTGGAAGAGAAAAATGTTTTTGATAGGTATATATACAATTGCTCTTCTTCTAGCTCTTAAAGAGTTAAGAAGAAGGCTAACCTCGCGCTCTCATGTTCGCCGCTCGCTCGAATTCGTATTCAGTCAAACGATTGATTGATTAATTTTTTGGATCAAATTTATTTGTTAATAGTAAATATTAATGTAATATTATTAAATATTCGTTTTTGTAAATGGAAAATTAATATTAATCCGTTTTCCGTTTTCCGTTTTTGTAACGGACAATTAAGTTTCCTCAGCGTTTTGAATTCCTGGTTTATTGTTGCATAAATAACTATTTGCGTTATGGTCGTTTTACGTAAACAGCCTTTCTGAAGGGTTGCACCTCTTCAATTTGAGCTCAACATATTGGCTATAAATAGCAGTCCATTATCTCAGATTTTCTATACGAATTTCTGAGTTCTCTTCCATTCTTCTGCATTGTTTTAACCACAAAGAAAGCAACAGTAAGTGTGATTTGCTACCGATCTTTGTGTTCGCTGAAACACTGGGGGTTTAAAGTACCTCTACACCAGTGTGTAACTCGTTCTATCCTGAGAGGAAATAATCCACAACCTTGGGTACTAGGAGGGGATTAAGTTCCTTAAGAAAACACTGTGGATTCAGTGAGCTCGGATTAAATTCTGTTTCTTTTACATTTCTATTTATATGTTATTTTATCTTCTCCAAAATTATTTTACAAATACAATTTACTAACAAGCTTAAGGAACTTAACTGTTTTCTGGCTTGTGTTATACTTATTGTTCTGGAGACTAAAACCTTTGTGGTTTTTCTACTCCCGTTTTGGAGATTAAAGTCTTCGTGACGATTTTCTACTCCATTGGAGATTAAAATCTACGTAGTTTTCTACTCCAGTTTTTAAACGTTTATTAACCGTTTGTGATTTGGGGAAGATGACTGGAGAGGGGGATTTGGAATGAGTTGGGTTTGGTTTGGGCTGAGTTGATTATTTGGGTAATAGCTTAACCGGGTGGGGTTTGGGTTAATCGACATAACACAGGTTCAAATAATGTGGGACATGGGTTAATTCGGACGAATGAAGACATTACACGTGGAAATGTTAAAAAAAATTATGTCGCTAGTTCAATAATGGCATATCTGAGCCAAAGGTGTAACGGCAGTGGCATGAAATGAGGATTTTTTAACGGATGGCATGAATATATCATTTCTGAAAGTTGAGTGGATTTTTTAGGCCTTTTTCGCTTTTACTTTTATCCTTTTCTTTTTTCCCCGTGATTTCAAAATTGAAGGGAAAGGGATTAATAGGAAAGAAAAAAGAGATTTCTTTTTTAGCGACCAGGCTTACCCTATCGATAAATGAGTCGACAACATATAGGTTAACATTTTTGAGAAATGAGATATTTTAGCAAATTATTTCTGCTAAGTGTCATTTTTTGACAATAGTTAAAATTTTAAAAAGACATATGCTATAGTGATAACATGAGAGAATGGATCGAAGTTTGAGTTCGTGTTAGGGTTCATGTGAGAGAGAAGAGAGAAGAAAATAGATCTTTCTAGATCTGATTTAGAGAAAATAACCCCGATGGGCTGATTCGGGTCCCTTCCTTTTCTTATATACGTCCCAAATACAAGTGACTTATACAAAAGACTAAACTAGCAACTGAAATACAAAATGGGCTAGCTCTGTAATTACAATGAGCAGAATTACAAGCACAAGTAAAATAAATAAAAGGCTACACTATGATAAAGCTATGTTCTGATTAGTCTTTCCTTTTGGGCCCAAATGCCATATAGTCCATTAGTCCAACACCCCCCATCAAGTTGGAGGGGGAGAACACCTGCAACTTGCGTAGAAATTGATGATGAAGCAGTCCAGTTAAAGGTTTGGTGAGAACATCAACTAGATGCTTTGAAGTGGGAACATGAGAAAGTTGAATGAAACCATCAGAAAGCTTCCCTCTAACAAAGTGGCAATCGACCCCAATATGCTTGGTCCGCTCACGGAAGACAGGATTTTTAGCAATATGAACAGCTGCTTGGTTGTCACAGAATACAGAAAGAGGGAAAGGGACCTGAACACCAAAATCAGCGAGAACTCGTGCAAGGCAAGTTAATTCAGCCACCACCTTGCTAAGGGCTCTATATTCAACCTTAGCAGAAGATAGAGACACTACATGCTGCTTTTTAAACGTCCAAGAGATTAAGCTATCACCCAAAAATACACAAAAGCCAGTAACAGACCTTCTAGTGTACGGGCAGGCTTCCCAATCACTGTCTAAATAGGATGAGACATTGAAATCAGAAGAGTTAGAGTAGTATAGGCCAAGATCAGATGTGCCCTTAAGTTACCTCGGCATATGCAGAGCAGCAACCATGTGAGGGACTCTTGTAGATTGAAGGAACTGACCTAGATATTGCACCCCAAAACAAATATCAGGCCTAGTGTGAGTGAGGAACAACAACTTCCCGACCAGACTCCTATACCTCTCAGGTTGAGCCAATAGGTCACCACAATCAGCTTTCAGCTTGGAGCTTAAGTCCAGAAGATAAACAACAAAAACAACTTCTACGCAATCAAAGTCCCTCAAAAGGTCAGAGACAAATTTCTTCTGATTGAGAAGCACACCACCAGGCAAAACAGAAACCCAAATCCCCAAAAAATAATGAAGAGTGCTCAGATATTTGATTTTGAACTGGCATCCAAAAATGACTTCAAAGCAGTAATTTCAGCAAGATCATCTCTAGTTAATATTATACCATCAACATAGACATCAATGATAACCATATTACCAGGAGAACCTTTGATCAAGAAGGAGTAATCATGAGGAGAATGAGCATATCCTCTAGAGTAGAGGGCTTGAGAAAGCTTTGCATACCACTGCCTAGAGGCTTGTCTCAAGCCATAGAGGGACTTTTGTAAACGACATACTAAGGGAGGAGAGGAAGAGGATGCGGCAGTAGTGACAGGAAGACCAGGAGGAAGCTTTATATAGATTTCCTCATCCAAATAACCATGAAAAAAGGCATTGTTAAAATCTAATTGGAACAAAGACCAACCTCTCTTAAGTGCAACAACAATCAGACACTTAACATTGGACATCTTTACAACATGGGAAAAAGTTTCATTGAAATCCACCCCCTCAACCTGGGTGTCACCCCTAATAACAAACCTAGCTTTATACCTTTCAACAGTACCATCAAACTTATACTTAATCTTATAGACCCACTTACAACCAATAGATTTCTTTCCACTAGGAAATGCTACAATATCTCAAGTGTGATTGGCCTCGAGGGCCTCAAACTCTTTCCTTATAGCATCCTGCCAAGCCGGTATAGGTGCAGCTTGGGAATAAGTAGTGGGTTCAAAAGTAGCAGGAGGATTCAAAGTACTGATGCAAGGGAATGAGGGTGGAAATTGGTAGACATAATCAGTCAAGTGGGATAGAAGGGTATGAGTTCTGTCAGACCTTCTAAGAGGACCTACAGTAGGAGGAGGAGTTGTTGTAGTAGTAACAGGGGAAGAAATAACACATGAAGGAGCTGGATCAGAAACAAGAGAAGTAAGACCAGAAGTGGGAGGATCAGGATCAGGAGTAGTAGAATTAAGAGAGAAAGAATCAGAAGGAGGATAAGGTGGTGGAAAGGGAACAAAAGTTTGGGGAACAAGGGAGGAGGAGGAAAAGGGGAAGACATATTAATGAAACACAACATCCCCGGACACAATGAATTGCTTGGTCTCTAGGTTATAAAGTTTGTAACCCTTCTTGGCAAAGGGATAACCAAGGAAGACACAAGGCATCACTCTTGTTTTCAATTTATCCCTACGGGGAATTGGTACAATAGCATAAGCCAGACATTCAAATGTTTTTAAGTGAGAATAAGAAGGGATTTTATTGTAAAGGAATTCAAAATGTGACTTATTTTGAAAGATCCTAGATGGGAGTCTGTTGATGATATAAGTTGTTGTGAATAAACAATTCCCCCAAAACCTAATAGGAGCCTTGGATTGAAAAAGCGGAGCTCTACATGCCTCAAGTAATGTTTTATGCGTCCTTTCAACCATACCATTTTGTTGTGGTGTATGGGGACAAGTAGTTTGATGGATAATACCATCATTAGAGAAGTAAGAAATGGCAGAATGGCTACCCCCAAGTTCTAGGGCATTGTCACTCCTGATTGTTTGGCTAGTAATGTGAAATTGAGTTTTGACCATGACCAGAAAAGCTTTAATCAAGAAAAATTCATTACTTTTGGAACCCATTAAATGAGTCCAAATAGATCTAGAAAAGTCATCAACTATGGTTAGAAAATATCTAGAACCAGAATGTGTAGGAGTGTGATAGGATCCCCAAGAATCCACATGTATGATTTGAAAAGGATGAGTACTATGAATGGCGCTATCAGGGAAAGGGAGTCTGGTTTGTCTAGCTATCGGACATATTTCACAAGGAAATTGTTGCTTAGAAGATAAAAAAGAATATATATATAGCAGAAATGCCCTTCATTCTAGCAAAAGGAACATGTGCAAGTCTTTGATGCCAAATAATGTCCATTTTATTCAATGTAGATTCATTACAAGATGAGACAGATGGACACAAAGTATTTTGAAAAGAACTAGAGTTACACAATGAAGAACTAGAACTAGGATCAATAATGTTAGAAGGTAAAGATGGAAAGCTATATGCAGTTGGTTATTAATTTCAATGCATTTCCTTCGTTGTGGTAGTATCGTAAGCGTTATAGCAGGACCTATATAGATGTGTCATGAGGTGCATTGGGAGCATCGGATTCGTGGAATTTTTGGCTATTAAGATCAGGAGGTGTCATTATGGTTAGATGATGGATTATGCGGTGTATGGTGCTAATGAAGCAAAGGCATGCAATCATGTTCTGGTACCTTGTGTAGTGATTGATTCGGTGTTCATATATTGGAACAGGCCTGACAGAGAATTCGGGTGTTGGAACTAGGTTCTGAGCTTATTGTAAGGATAAATGAGTATATCTTCAGATCTGATCAAGCCATTGTGCTCAACTAAGTGGTGGTTGCACATGTAGGTGCACGAAGTGTTAAATAGTGATTTTACACGGCTCCAGAGCAGTTCTTAGAATGTTCGAGGACGAACGTATGTTTAAGTGGGAGAGAATGTTCAATAATGGCATAGGTGAGCCAAAGGTGTAACGACAGTGGCATGAAATGAGGATTGTTAACGGATGGCATGGGTAGATCATTTCTGAAAGTTGAGTGGAATTTTTAGGCCTTTTTCGCTTTTACTTTTATCCTTTTCTTTTTTCCCCGTGATTTCAAAATTGAAGGGAAAGGGATTAAAAGGAAAGAAAAAAGAGATTTCTTTTTCAGCGACCAGGCTTACCCTATCGATAAATGAGTCGACAACATATAGGTTAACATTTTTGAGAAATGAGATATTTTAGCAAATTATTTCTGCGAAGTGTCATTTTTTGACAATAGTTAAAATTTTAAAAATACATATGCTATAGTGATAACATGAGAGAATGGATCGGAGTTTGAGTTCGTGTTAGGGTTCATGTGAGAGAGAAGAGAGAAGAAAATAGATCTTTCTAGATCTGATTTAGAGAAAATAACCCCGATGGGTTGATTCGGGTCCCTTCCTTTTCTTATATACGTCCCAAATACAAGTGACTTTTACAGAAGACTAAACTAGCTACTGAAATACAAATGGGCTAGCTCTATAATTACAATGAGCAGAATTACAAGCACAAGTAAAATAAATAAAAGGCTACACTATGATAAAGCTATGTTCTGATTAGTCTTTCCTTTTGGGCCCAAATGCCATATAGTCCATTAGTCCAACACCCCCCTTCAAGTTGGAGAGGGAGAACACCTGCAACTTGCCTAGAAATTGATGATGAAGCAGTCCAGTTAAAGGTTTGGTGAGAACATCAACTAGATGCTTTGAAGTGGGAACATGAGAAAGTTGAATGAAACCATCAGAAAGCTTCCCTCTAACAAAGTGGCAATCGACCCCAATATGCTTGGTCCGCTCACGGAAGACAGGATTTTTAGCAATATGAACAGCTGCTTGGTTGTCACAGAATACAGAAAGAGGGAAAGGGACCTGAACACCAAAATCAGCGAGAACTCGTGCAAGGCAAGTTAATTCAGCCACCACCTTGATAAGGGCTCTATATTCAACCTCAGCAGAAGATAGAGACACTACATGCTGCTTTTTAAACATCCAAGAGATTAAGCTATCACCCAAAAATACACAAAAGCCAGTAACAGACCTTCTAGTGTACGGGCAGGCTGCCCAATCACTGTCTAAATAGGATGAGACATTGAAATCAGAAGAGTTAGAGTAGTATAGGCCAAGGTCAGATGTGCCCTTAAGTTACCTCGGCATATGCAGAGCAGCAACCATGTGAGGGACTCTTGGAGATTGAAGGAACTGACCTAGATATTGCACCCCAAAACAAATATTAGGCCTAGTGTGAGTGAGGAACAACAACTTCCCGACCAGACTCCTATACCTCTCAGGTTGAGCCAATAGGTCACCACAATCAGCTTTCAGCTTGGAGCTTAAGTCCAGAAGATAAACAACAAAAACAACTTCTACGCAATCAAAGTCCCTCAAAAGGTCAGAGACAAATTTCTTCTGATTGAGAAGCACACCACCAGGCAAAACAGAAACCCAAATCCCCAAAAAATAATGAAGAGTGCTCAGATATTTGATTTTGAACTGGCATCCAAAAATGACTTCAAAGCAGTAATTTCAGCAAGATCATCTCTAGTTAATATTATACCATCAACATAGACATCAATGATAACCATATTACCAGGAGAACCTTTGATCAAGAAGGAGTAATCATGAGGAGAATGAGCATATCCTCTAGAGTAGAGGGCTTGAGAAAGCTTTGCATACCACTGCCTAGAGGCTTGTCTCAAGCCATAGAGGGACTTTTGTAAACGACATACTAAGGGAGGAGAGGAAGAGGATGCGGCAGTAGTGACAGGAAGACCAGGAGGAAGCTTTATATAGATTTCCTCATCCAAATAACCATGAAAAAAGGCATTGTTAAAATCTAATTGGAACAAAGACCAACCTCTCTTAAGTGCAACAACAATCAGACACTTAACATTGGACATCTTTACAACATGGGGAAAAGTTTCATTGAAATCCACCCCCTCAACCTGGGTGTCACCCCTAATAACAAACCTAGCTTTATACCTTTCAACAGTACCATCAACCTTATACTTAATCTTATAGACCCACTTACAACCAATAGGTTTCTTTCCACTAGGAAATGCTACAATATCTCAAGTGTGATTGGCCTCGAGGGCCTCAAACTCTTTCCTTATAGCATCCTGCCAAGCCGGTATAGGTGCAGCTTGGGAATAAGTAGTGGGCTCAAAAGTAGCAGGAGGATTCAAAGTACTGATGCAAGGGCATGAGGGTGGAAATTGGTAGACATAATCAGTCAAGTGGGATAGAAGGGTATGAGTTATGTCAGACCTTCTAAGAGGACCTACAGTAGGAGGAGGAGTTGTTGTAGTAGTAACAGGGGAAGAAATAACACATGAAGGAGCTGGATCAAAAACAAGAGAAGTAAGACCAGAAGTGGGAGGATCAGGATCAGGAGTAGTAGAATTAAGAGAGAAAGAATCAGAAGGAGGATAAGGTGGTGGAAAGGGTACAAAAGTTTGGGGAACAAGGGAGGAGGAGGAAAAGGGGAAGACATATTAATGAAACACAACATCCCCGGACACAATGAATTGCTTGGTCTCTAGGTTATAAAGTTTGTAACCCTTCTTGGCAAAGGGATAACCAAGGAAGACACAAGGCATCACTCTTGTTTTCAATTTATCCCTACGGGGAATTGGACAATAGCATAAGCCAGACATTCAAATGTTTTTAAGTGAGAATAAGAAGGGGTTTTATTGTAAAGGACTTCAAAATGTGACTTATTTTGAAAGATCCTAGATGGGAGTCTGTTGATGATATAAGTTGCTGTGAATAAACAATTCCCCCAAAACCTAATAGGAGCCTTGGATTGAAAAAGCGGAGCTCTACATGCCTCAAGTAATGTTCTATGCTTCCTTTCAACCACACCATTTTGTTGTGGTGTATGGGGACAAGTAGTTTGATGGATAATACCATCATTAGAGAAGTAAGAAATGGCAGAATGGCTACTCCCAAGTTCTAGGGCATTGTCACTCCTGATTGTTTGGCTAGTAATGTGAAATTGAGTTTTGACCATTGCCACAAAAGCTTTAATCAAGAAAAATGCATTACTTTTGGAACCCATTAAATGAGTCCAAATAGATCTAGAAAATTCATCAACTATGGTTAGGAAATATCTAGAACCAGAATGTGTAGGAGTGTGGTAGGATCCCCAAGAATCCACATGTATGATTTGAAAACGATGAGTACTATGAATGTCTCTATCAGGGAAAGGGAGTCTTGTTTGTCTAGCTATAGGACATATTTCACAAGGAAATTGTTGCTTAGAAGATAAAAAGGAATATATATAGCAGAAATGCCCTTCATTCTAGCAAAAGGAACATGTGCAAGTCTTTGATGCCAAATAATGTCCATTTTATTCAATGTAGATTCATTACAAGATGAGACAGATGGAGACAAAGTATTTTGAAAAGAACTAGAGTTACACAATGAAGAACAAGAACTAGGATCAATAATGTTAGAAGGTAAAGATGGAAAGCTATATGCAGTAGGCACACTAAAGACATTTTGAGCTGAGGAAGAGAAGGCAGTAGTGCAGTCAAACTTGTAAAGCCCATACTCTAGTTTACCAAGCTCCAGAGGCATCTTCAGAGAAGAGCCCTGTAGCAAGAAAGAGTTAGAACTAAATTGTGTTATGCATCTCAATAACAAAATAAGTTTGTGCACAAAAATCAGATTATGTATGAAAGATGGAATGTAGAGAACATCTAGAAGAATGATGGAAGGATATAAAGAAAAAGACCCAGTGCAAGTAACTTTAACTTTATATTCGTTAGGAAGTGTGACAAGGTAAGGAATAGGTAAATGTGTAATATTGGTAAGAAGATCCTTGTTATAAGTCATGTGGTCAGATGCTCCAGAATCAATTATCCATTTGTGAGGTGAGGACTGACTCAACATGCAAACTAGAGAACAAGTCACTACTTTGGGAATGAGCACATTACCAGCAAAATTGGCAGAAGCCAAGAGGTCAGATTGAGGAGCAGAATCAGACTCATGAGAATGTTGTAAAATAGCCATTAACTGAGAATATTGCTGCTTGGTTAAACCAGGTACCAATGAACCTTGTGTATCATTGTTAGTAGTCCCAACAACAGAAGGAGAAGAAGAGTCCGAATAATACTTTGTTCCAATAGTTGCATTTGCTATAATTTTCTTCCCTTTGGTGAATTTGAAATCAGGAGAAAAACCATGAAGCTTGAAGCACTTATCAATTAAGCGCCCACTCTTCTTACAATATCTGCAATAGATACCCCTTGGCTTGATCAAAATTCACCATTTGGACATATTATCTCTAAGTGTTGGAACCAGGAGACTTATAGTTTGTGTTGGGACTAGAATGATGATTGAGGTTGATTTTGGCAGTGAAAGCAGCTGAATCAGGACCAAACTGAGAATTGGAATTTATATACCTTTGCCTTTCATCTTGAAGAAGAATGTTATATGCACTGTTTAATGTTGGAGGTGGTTGCATCATGAGCAAGTTTCTCCTCACACTGACATAGACTTCATTAAGTCCCATGAGAAACTGATGAAGTCTATCCTCTTCCTCCTTTTTGAGAATACCTTCCTTTGCACTACAAGTGCAGTGCCTTCCATGATTTTTACGAACAACTCTCTATTCATTGCAAAATTTCTTTAACTTATTAAAGTACGAGGCAATATTTAGGGAACCTTGACAGGTTGAGGCAAGTTCCTTCTTAATTTCAAAGGCTTTAATTCCACTTACAGTTCCATATCTTTTATTTAACTGTCTCCATATTTCTTCAGTTGTTTCAGAATACTGGACACTATCCGCAATATCAGGAGATAGAGAACTTGTTAACCATGAAATTACCATGTTATTACACCTATCCCAGTGTTTAGACTCTATTGAATTATATGGAGGTTTAGGTAAGCTACCATCGACAAACGCAATTTTGTTCCTAGCAGAAAAAGAAATAAAGATACTTCTTTTCCAACCCCCAAAGTTCGTCCCAGAAAAGGGAACTGGTACAAGAGAAACATTAGGGACATCTGAAGACTAAACAAATAAGGGACTAGAGGGATTGGGAATAAACTCACGTGTGTTAGATGCACCACTCACATCAACATCAGTAGATCCCAAAGTTACTATAACATTCAACAATGAATAGTTATCCGATGAATATCATGCAAAGAGAACAGATATACAGATTTACCGATGTCTTTGTGACCAGAAGTACAACCATCAAAACAAATTTTCACAGCAACTAAGCAACGATTATGAAATAGGATGAAGTCGTTAAACCCTAGAATCCTTGAGTTTAATGACAACCACGCAAATTTGTAGATAAGCTTCCACAATCAGTCGTGTGACAAATACAGGTCAAAAGACGTCGAGATGAGATAAAATCGACAAGAAATCCAGCAAAACAGTATGTAGAAAACCAAATCGATACCTACACAAAATTGAAATCCTTAACGAAACTCGATGAGGGTAACATCGAAATATAGAGAAGGATGAGATCGACCAGAATCTAGATATAATACCATGAGAACATGAGAGAAACGATCGGAGTTTGAGAAATCGTGTTAGGCTTTATGTGAGAGAGAAGAAAGAAGAAAATAGATCTTTCTAGATCTGATTTAGAGAAAATAACCCTGATGGGCTGATTCGAGTCCCTTCCTTTTATTATATACATCCCAAATACAAGTGACTTATACAAAAGACTAAACTAGCTACTGAAATACAAAATAGGCTAGCTCTGTAATTACAATGAGCCCAATTACAAGCACAAGTAAAATAAATAAAAGGCTACACTATGATAAAGCTATGTTCTAATCAGTCTTTCCTTTTGGGCCCAAATTCCATATAGTCCATTAGTCCAACAATTACTTGTTCCTCCACAGTAAGAATAGCATGGGCTAGCCAGTTTTCGGACTGGTCATTCAAAAATAGCCCGCGTTTGCTAAGTCATTTAAAAATAGCCACTATTTTACTGCAACATAGATCGGTCCAGCATAATATACTGAAGTACGGTGCACCTGTGTATGAACTTCCAGCATATTATGCTGGAACTCCAACACGTGGAAAGTTCCAGCATAATATACTGGAGATTCGAGCACCTGTGTATGAACTTCCAGCATATTATATTGGACAGGTATACTTTGCTGGAACTCCAGAATATTATGCTGGAACTCCAGTATAATATACTGGAGTATTTTTCAGATTTTGAACAGTGTTTTCGTTCAGATTTATCTTTACATGAAAAGTGACTGAATTTTGATTACTTTTGAAAGTGTGACTATTTTTGAATGACCACTTGTAAATCTGGCTATTTTTGAATTTCTCCCCTCCTCCACAAGGTACCTTGTGCTTCACTCAAATATTTTGACTTTAATTTGCCGTAAAAATCAAAATACTTTATAGGCCATTAATATAAAAGTGAAAAGGAATCAGTGCCAAGTTAATTTTTAGTTATTTGGAAGATAATTTTTACTTTATCCATTATGATGAATATCTTGAAAACCATTTATGACTTATAATGTTCATGTGATCTACTATCATGTTAGGAATACTATGGTGAAGAAAAAGAAACATCAAACATCAAATTTGGAATTTATTGGAATTTTGTCATGCTAAATAAGAGCATTAATATATTCTTCTAATTCATTTTCCTTGTCCTTTACTTAATTTGGTTTTTTGGATACATCGAACTCTTAGGAATATATTTCTGCCTTTTATACACTTCTTGATTTAAATTCCTTTCTCTCATAAGAAAAATTAATAGAATGGGTATTTGGGGCTCCCAAGTCCAATTAATTCAGATTCGAGCTACGTAGAGCCCATTTAAGGAGGGAAGCACTCCTTATCTAGAATTTTTCAATTCTGAAGGCTGAAATGTGGGATTACAGTGAATTCGAATTTAGTCGGATCTCAATGTGAATCAAACACCGAATGAAAACATACAAAAAAAGAAGGACGCGAATCTTTATTTTTTGGGGGTTAAATTCTACCATGCGATTTGTAGTATAAGTGTTGTATATCATTTAAAAAGAGGGGGGCTAGGCCAAAACGTATGCGTTACAACAGAATACAACACAAAAATGGTGTACCAGACCATTCTTCAAAAAATGGGGAGCCTATGGTCAAAATTACTCCCATACTCAACATGATAATTACATTCAACTTACAAAGAAATTAGCCTTATCATATCTACTTCTAGAACTTGGTAATTTCCATTTATCAAGTTGGAAGGGACCCTTTGCTCCTCCAGGTAGTTGCTGGAGGCTCTCATAGAAGATAACATTATCCAGTGTTGTTGCATGTTTCGCCAAGGCATCGGCTACTTGATTTGTTTCCCTGTAACAGTGTGAGATCCTTACTCGATTTTGATCTAAAATCTGTATTGTATCCTCAATGATTTTCCTCATCTTAGCATTATACGTTTTCCTGTTTTGCAACATATCCACAATTAGCAAAGAATCCAACTGTAGCTCAAAAGTGTTAAAGCCTTGGCTCATACATAATTGATTCCCAGCTCTTGCCGCCAAAGCTTCAGCCATGTTATTGTTGTTACAGTGTACTAGAATAGAGAATGCTACAATGAATTCTCCATTTGCATTTCTTAAAATTCCTCCTATTCCTACCTTGCTTTTACATTCCATGTAGCTTCCATCCATATTCATTTTGACATTCCCTTGTTTCAACAACTTCCAAGTTACAGGGAAGATTTTTTGTACATGCTTGAGCTTCTCAATGTCTTCACATAGCTTTCACCAAGGCCAAGTTAAAGTACAATTGGGGAAGGTAATCCCCAGCGGTGCTTTGATATTCCAGTAAACATTGTGCTCCATGTTTCTAGTCATAAACATCTTCTGAGTCCCATATTTACACGCGCACCAACTTTTTCACAATTCCCATACAATTACAATAGGGGTAATCTGTAAAAGGTATTTGTGAACACTATTTTTTGGTCTAACACCCCACCATTAAGATATTAGGCCTATAACAGTATTCCCTTGTACAATAACCCCCCAATGGAATCCCCAAATTTTTTCCACAGATGTTCAGCAGGCTGACTTCCACAAATGTATATTGTATAGTCTCATATTCAGGGGCTAAACAACATACACCTTGATGTTGTTTGGTTTCCAAATTTGAGCAACATATCCTGGAAGGGAAGCTTATTTTGAATTAATCTCCGAGCTAAGAAAGAGATGTTAGTTGGTATGTTCCTGTTCCAGACCTTTGAAAGCATGGGATTTATAGGTTTCCTTCTTCTAGTGATCTGCCAAGCTAAAAAATTTGTGAAATTTCCATCTGCTGCAGGTTCTCATATTGCATAGTCTTCCTTGCTTTGATCTCCAATATTGACTTATTGTACCTGCTGAACCAAGTTGTCTGGCAGTGCTTCCCGCAATTTCTGTAGGTTCCATCTTCCATTTTGAATGAAATCCTTGACCATTGGCTTGATAGATTTCGAGTGTATTGGATATGTGTTGGCTAAAGGTCTTTTGGCAGTCTAATTGTCCTACCAAAAACTACAATTTCCTCTGTTAATCATCCAACATATGTTGGTTTCTGCTTTCCCTCTTATCTTCATCATGTCTCTCCATATGTGTGATTGTTTGGCTGCTCCCTTCAGTGCCACTGGATGTCCTTTAGAGCAATATTTTGCTCTAAGAAAGTTAGTCCATAGGTTTTGCTGCGTTCTGAAATTTCACCATCTCTTGATTGTGAATGTGTCTCCAATGTCTTGAAGGCATCTAATACCAATGCCTCCTTCCTCTTTAGGATAGCACAGATTCCCCAAAGAACTCCAATGGTACTTGGACTTGTCATTGGTAGCTCCCCAGAAGAAGTTTGCAAAGTATCTTTCCATTGTTTTGTAAGTAGACTTTGTCGGATTCATCGATGCAAGAGTGTATGTTGGAATTGCCTGCAAAACATGATTAACTAAAGTTAGTTTTCCTTCATGTGGCAACATCTTTCCTTGCCATCCATTGAGTCTTTTGGATATCTTAGAAACTAAGCCATCAAAGTAGACTATTCTCTTCTTCCCCACAAATATAGAGCATCCAAGATACACAAATGGGAATTATTTGTTCAAGAACCCTATAGCATTTCTCATTCTGTTTATTCTTTATGGAGATGCCTTAGGATCTGTTAAGAAGAAGCTTTTGTCTTGATTGACCAACTCTCCTGATGATACCTCGTATTTCTTCACCACTTTCATGATCATTCGGACAGATTTAGAACAACCAGTTGTGAAGATCACAATGTCATCTGCATATGACAAATGACTCACTTGAGGACCCCTGGGACTCATGGAAAAAGGAGTAAAGTTACTTTCCTGTTGAAGGTTATTGAGCATTCTGGAGAGTACCTCAGCAGCCAGTACAAATAATGAAGGAGATAGCGGATCGCCTTGCTTGAGTCCTTGAGAAGATGTGAAGAAGCCCTTTCTAGTTTCATTTATGATGATTGAGTACCATACATCTGAAACCAATCTCCACATCATATCTATCCACACTTCATTGAACCCAAATCTTCGTAGCACAAAAGTAAGAAAAGACCACGACAATCTGTCATAAGCCTTTGCCATATCCAGTTTTATAACCACGTTACTGTCTTTGTTGGGAAAAGTAATTCCTTGGAAAATTTCCTGTGCCATTAACACATTTTCTGTGATGGATCTACCCTTTATGAAACCAATCTGATTCTCTGATATCATAATAGGGAGCATAGGGTTCAATCTCATGGATAGCTAAACCACTCCCAATTTCTCACTTGTATCTAATATTGAATTGAAATCCCCTCCCACGCACCATGGGCCCTTCACCATTGCATTTACCCTTTCTAGGATATGCCAAAGTTCACTTCTTTCTGAAGAAGTACACTTAGCATAAACAGCAGAAACAAACAATCCATTGTCATCTCCTCCCTAACTGATGTTCATTGTTATTTGTTGTCCAAAAATACCATATTTTTTCATTGTTGTTTGAGATACACTGGTGGAATCCCAAGAATTTTCTATATCCTTCAATCTTTTCTTTCCGAACAAAAGGCTCCATGATGGCTACAAAATCTACTTTGTTTATAGTGATAAGATTTTTCAATCTATGTATGGCTTTTTTTTACCTAACTTCTCTGATATTCTAAAAGATCGCACTTATCATAAAATTAAATTTATGAAAGTTTTGTTACCCCCTTCCTTTGTCTAGGGGGAGTTGTATCTTTGTTTCTTCTGCTTTTACCTTCCCTCCTCTGCTGACTTCTTCCTCTACCTGTTGGAAACCAATCCTCTTTATTTGAACTTCCATTCATTTTGAAATCCGGATCATCCGAATCTTCTTCTGCCTGTTCTTATATTGTTTCCGAATCCCCCACACTGCCTAGTTCTTCTTTGTCTCTTTCTTGTAAAATATTTTATCCCCCATTCAGCTCCACCACTAGATTAATTCCTTTCTGGTTTTTGATCACTGTGTCAATACAGGATGTCTCCAATTCTGTTTCCTCCAACCTTTGTATGTTGTCATTCTGCTTCTTCAATTGTTCTTCATCTTGTTCTGTGTTTTGAGGTCTCCTGCTTAGAGGTGTATGGCTTGTAGTATCATATTTATTGTCATTCTCCCTTGATGAGTTAGCTCCCTGTTGTTGCACCTCTTGTACCCCAGCTTTTGATCTTTCCCCATTATCATTCACTTCATCAATGTCTTCATTAAAGCTTTGAATTGGCATTTGCAGAGATCTCTCCCTGATCTTAGTCCTCATTTTGGCTGATTTGAAAGTCACTTTGCTTCTTTTCTTTGGTATTTTCTTAGCCTTCTTGCCTTTTTTTTGCTTTGTCTCTTGTTCACAGATGCCTTGGCCTCCTCTGTTACACCCCGCAATATTATGATATTACGCTTTGCAGTATTAAGTTACGACGATGTTGCACCCTGTAGTATTGTACGTTGAATTTGTCGTAAGGTAATTGACATCAGTCCAAGGAAAAGATTATTTGGAGACTATAAGAATTATGCTATTTCAAACAAGTGATGAGTAAATTCGTGAAGGTGAAAAGGGAAGCAAGTCAAAGAAAATAATTTTTCGTCCAAGTTTGGCATGTTGGGATAAAATTCGGGTCGAGCGTTAATACCCGATATTTATGGACTAGTACCATACAAGATACCACATATGATAGTAAAATGTATAAAGTGTGTTAAAAATAAATAAATTTTTAAGTAATTTGAGATAATTCTTAATTATACGGGTAATTGATAATTATCTAAAAAATTTTTTTGGATAAGATTACTAAGCCAGGAACGTGGCAGCTAGGAGTTGAGTCATTGTGACTCATTTCTCTTAACAAATAGGTGGCATGTGTAGGAAATGTTTTGGATTAAATAAACCCCAAAAGTGGAGCCCACAAGTCTTTAAGGTAAGAGATTCTTATATATTGAAACTGAGCACTTATGTTGCTTCAGCGAGTTGTTTTACGTGATTTCATTCCAAAAATATGATCATTCAAAGGACTAGGTAGATCAACTAGTAGAACCCTCACCCATCCACTTAGATCGCATCAATTATGCGTCAAATTATGATCATGTGGGAACTTTAAAATTGTTTAGGAAAAGCTAGTTTTCAATATTAATGGAAAACCAAATTCTAAAGCTAATAAGTGTAAATATGAATATTCTGGGCATGAGGTGAGACTTAATGTAAAAGGGTATTTCATCTATTTTATATCTTGCACAGAAAGCTTAAATTAGTTTGCAAGAGTAAAACTAGATTTCCTTGGCTTAAAGATGGATATGGAAAGCGAAATTGATGCAAGGAGAGACGTTTCTTTGTCAAGTGATAAAACATGGATGCTAGTTATGATCTTCTGAAATAGAAACAGTCCTTTGAGGTTTCATGGTTAGGTATGTTAAGGCTATCCCTTCTTTCTTTTGGCATGATTCATGCAATACGAACGAAACGTGCAAATGCACAAATTCCATAAATGACTCTATTCATAGAAGTATTAGAGATATCTATGTTCTTAAATTTCCATGTGTCATAATATTTTATCATCTGTTCAGGGGTTTCAGAAAAATATGAAAGTTCAAAAGAGTTTACTTTATCATATTACTCAAAGGCAAAATGGTCTTATGAAGCTCCGAAAGATTTTATTAACGTTCTTTTCATGCATTGCATTCATGTGCATTGACCCATGGCCAGATGGCGTTATATACGCACCACCACCTGATCAGCTGGTATATGATGATGATGTTGCCCACAGTGGCTGAAATATGATTCAACGGCGTTATATACGTGTATATATGTATGTATATATATGTATATGGGATATGGGAAAGGTTATGGCGTTATATACGCACCACCACCTGATCAGCTGGTATACGATGATGATTTTTCCCACAGTGGCTGATATGATATGATGGGATGCCCTCAAAGGCTGATGATGTTATGAAACATGTACCTATGCACGACATGACATTCATACGCATATGCATGACGCTAAAAGTAATTTATGATTTACAAAGTTATTCAGGCTTACAGGTTGAGTCATGTACTCTATATTTCTTCCATGTCTCTTACGTACTTATTTATGTGCCTTACATACTCGGTACATTATTCGTACTAATTCCCTTTTTGCCTGGGGACGCTGCGTTTCATGCCCGCAGGTCCCGATAGACAGGTCGAGAGCCCTCCAAGTAGGCTATCAGCTTAGCGGAAGATGTTGGTGCGCTCCATTTTCTTCGGAGTCGCTTGTTTGGTTAGTATGATTTAGACGTGTATTGTTTGGTATGGCGGGACTCTATCCCGACCTTTATGACATTTATGTACTCTTAGAAGCTTGTAGACATATGTCGTATACGTGAAAGATTGTACGGCCTTGTCGGCCTATGTTTTGAATTTATAAATGATTATGTTGGCCTATTAGGCCCGTATGTCACGTGTATATGATAATGTAATAAGAAAGATATGTCACGTTGGTACTTGGTCGAGTAAGGTATCGGGTGCCCGTCGCAGCCCATCGGTTTGGGTCGTGACAAAAATGGTATCAGAGCAGTTCTGTCCTAGGGAGTCTACAAGCCGTGTCTAGTAGAGTCCTGCTTATGGGTGTGTCATGCACCACACTTATAAGCAGGAGGCTACAGGGCATTTAGGACTGTCACTCTTTCTTCTTACTCTAGATCGTGTGGTAGAGCTCACTTATAAGAATTCAAATTCAGAACTTCTATTTTATTCGTAATAAGATGATGCCTACATTCAGAAAGACGATCGATAAGGGATATAGTCGTGGACGTGTTGAGTTAGAGGAACTCGATTTTGCACATTGCTTATGATTAGTAAATGTGAGGTCTTCAACAGGTCATGCGTGTTCTAAAAGGTGTAAGGTTCTTGGTAAGGAGCTTTTAGGAAAGGATACTTATCCACTATTACGTTAAAAAGGAACCGGAAGTTAGACACAAGTTTCATCAAGCAAAATAAGCAAGGTGAAGAAGGGTACGAGGTACGAAATTAATAAAGATTTTCACTATTTACCATTCAGGAAGGGAGATATAAGCATTTTGAGTTACGTTCAACAGTAACAGAGGTACGTACAATCGGCCATACCTATCTCAGTCATGCCCTATGAGAGCTAACAAATATGGTTTAAGAGAAGGACATGATATCAGGATCCGGTTGGGGTTAGAGTAACCTAAGATGATGGTGGGATTGCTTGCGTTAGTTGACATTTCCAAAGGATATTATAAATGTGCTAACAAAATCTCCCTGTGAGACACCCAGATGGTACACTCTGAAATAATACAGCTAGATATGAGTACTATAAAGACAGGCACTGGAAGCCTTGAAAGGATAAATGTTACCTTAGTATGGCTCCCGTCCCTAGTAAAGAAAGAATGTCAGGCAACCCGAAGAGCCACTAGACGGAGCAAGGGGAGCTAAAAGCAAAGGAATGTCATGTGGAGATCTTCAAAATAAAGTGTTAGACAGAAATGTCAGCAGAAAATGAGAAGAGAGTTAATGAAGCGTTATGAGTAAGATGTAATGCATGGATGACAATGGAAAAAATGATGAATGGCGGTATTATAGGATATATAGTCAAGTGAAGGAAAAGACGAGAGGAGCCAGGCCTTGAGACAACAAAAGAGTATAGGCCATAAAGTTATATCCTCATTTCGAGAAATAAGTTCATGACTCCAACGCGACTACCCGAAGGGAGAGTTAAACCCCAAAATAATAGAGATCAGTATGGGCTGGTGAATAAGATAAAGTAAACATGAATTGGGGATTTAGTGATTTGGTAATGGTCGACATCATGAGAAATTCAGAGAATGGTCATTCAGGAAGACGCTTCCCTAAAGTAAGCAATGTGAGCAAAATTAAGCTTAAGAGGATATATGTTCCAGTTATAGTAATTGTTACCTCACAAGTAAGGAATTACGTTATCCTTAGTACAAAAGGATTACCGCAAGGAGAGTAAGGGTCATCGATGATGTGAAAGGACGCCAAAAATGAAGAGGTAGAACATCTATAGCCAGATTGTCGTATCTCCAACTTTTAGTATTCCCCTAAAGCGGGGATATGGAATGACGCGGGCATTACGTCAAAATTAAGTGGTTCCAGTAATTATGGAATGGTAAAGGAAGAATGCGATAAAACGAAAAAGGGATGAGATTGAACTTATTCAAAGCCTACAGTTATGCTACAATACAAGAGAAATATGAAAACACGGCGTCAGGAAAAGGAAGTAAGGATTCCTGCCCGAGATATTATTAATTAATAAAGAGCCAGTGTGAGAGGCAAGTTAAGACAAAGGAAATGACCCAAGAAATATTTCGCGGAATATTGATACGAGAATGGGCCAACAAGCAATTAGTAGTTGATTCAAGAAGAGCCTAGCAATGGCTAGACAAGAGAGTACAGACAAATCAACAGATCGTGCAAGATAAACTTAGGGAACCCCAATATGGGGAATTCAGCCTCACAGTTATGACATCGTGATCCTTGAAAAATATCCATATAGGATTTGGGGAAGTTAAAAAGGTACTGTATGAGTGTTACGGAAATAAATGAAAGTGCCACCGTGAAGACAATCAAAATATTAGTTCAGGAGTAACCCTACAAGCACAAGGGCGTGGAGATAAGTAACTGCGGGTAATTATAGGCGAGAGTGAACATCAAAAATTCTGTCAAGCGTACGATGTGATAAGCTCGCAGTCTTACAAGAGTCAGAGGATCCTCCCCTCTAAATACCACAATGAAAGACTAGTTGAGGAAAAAAGAAAGGCTTCAACTAAAGCACAACGACCTAAGGAGGAAATGGTCGTGTAACAATAGTCTCACAACAACATTGGAAGCACTCCAAAGGAAAGTGGCACCTACCGTGGCTAATGAACGGGAAGTAAAAATTAAAAGTAATATTCGAGATCATATGAGTTTCACGAAAACTCTAGCATGTGTGGGCACTAAGATAAGCTAATTATGGACGCAACAATGGGGCAGAAAGACTAGGAAAAGTAATAGCATATGTTGAAAGAAAGATAAGATGAAACGAAAGAAATCCGATCAATGATCCAGAGTTGGTTACGTTATGAACGCACTTAAGGGTTCAGAGTTTTATACATGCAATATATACAGTCATAGAAGATTCTGGTATACGTTAAAATAGAGAATTGAGCTCAGGACTTAGACAAAAGATTAAATTGTTAAAGGATTATATAATGGATATTCCCTAACGCCCATGAAAGGCTAAGTAATAACTAATACCATGAACCGCAAATCAAGAGATAGCTTAAGCCTACATAAAGGCTGATCAGAAGAAGGAGGAAACTTAAGAGTTACATCAACAAAGTAAATCAGGAATCTGATTATTGGACCCAGAAAATTATAGAAATCGTGATTGAGCACATTATAGGGTCACTCTTAATATCATAGGTACAAGAGGGATAATACGACAACCATATTCTATAACGGCCCTATGATGAAACTGGTAAGAAAAGTACCAGCCTCATAACAAGTCAATACGAAGCTTCTACGAAGTTGTGTATGCACCAGAGGTGCAAGTATTGGACGTAAATTACACCTAGGAGGAAAGGAGGTCATGAAAGAGATAGAAGATACGATGAGAGATTTTAAGGTAAGTAAGGTAAAGGTGAACAACGTACGAGATACTCAAAGACAGAAGATCGTGAATAGTCCATACTTATGATAAGGCTAGAAGGGCGCGGATTCAGTATCCATGAATAATAGCGGCATCGTCAGTAGCATATCCTCCAGCCTATGGTCTAGGTATCGAAAAGCCTGACTAAGAGAGTAAAGAAGAATTAGAGACGATGTGATGTCTCGCTTGATGTTCCAAAATAACATAAGAAAATTTAAGATGCAAGCAAGTTGAAAGGTTGTAAGTTGTCGCAAGCTATTGTATGGTGAAGCGACAAGGTCTTAGAAAGACAAGAGTAAGGATAAGAAGAATTCAAGTGAGAAGGTGACAAAAATGGATAAGTCATTGGGATTAAGCTTGTGAAAACAAAGGAGCTGATGGTTCCTCTAAGTTATAGAAAGCTCAATATAGCCTGAATGAACTCAAAGGAGTCTAAGACTAATAACATTTAGAAGAGATGAAATGTTGTAGAATGGGGGTGTGATTATGATAGATAAAGGATGACGTTTGGGCCTTCGATTGAGTAATGATCTTATGAAGAAAAGAAAGGGAGCTTATGAATTTGGCAGGATTAAAATACCCACGTAAGGTGAATAACATTGGGATGCGGTGAAATACGTTTATGGAAGTGTAATATCGTATCACCCAGGTGGGAAAAAAATCACTCCAAATATTCCATGATGAAACATAAGCCCTAGTGGATATGTATTACGTAAGAAATTTCAAGTTATCAATGGATGGTTATAGATCAACATTGAGGTGAATCAACAATGGATGGGTAAGAATTGCAAAGTACGATATGAGATTGGGCCGTCAGTCTTAAGATGAATAGTAATGAAGAACGTTAAAAGATTTAGCGTTATGCATATAGGTTAAGCAACAAGAGTAACCTGGAGTTCGGTAGCAGACCTCGGTATCGATAGATCGATGTAAGAATTTGGGTATAATATGGCCTACTTAGAGGTAGTAAATCTAATGATGCCCAGAGGGACAACTTGACATAATTTGGTATATGTTCACAAAGTGAAGCCTAGAGATTGGCTAAAAGCTGAAAAAGAAGAAACGAATCAGGCGCTCATACAAAGTTAGAGTCATAAAGGCTGCATGATAGTAGGTAGCAACAGTTACGAGATTAAAAAGATTCCAACTACAAGTCGTGGTGTTAGAAAGAGGCTTAAAGGGGGGAATGCCCTGGCCTTTAGGAATCATTCACAGAACAGTCGCCTAGATTGCAAGACGAGTACTAAAGTAATTGCAAGACCTATGGGTTATGAGAATGATAAGATCAAAAGTCAACATTCGAGGACGAATGTTCCAAAGGAGGGAATGATGTTACACCCCGCAATATTATGATATTACGCTTTGCAGTATTAAGTTACGACGATGTTGCACCCTGTAGTATTGTACATTGAATTTGTCGTAAGGTAATTGACATCAGTCCAAGGAAAAGATTATTTGGAGACTATAAGGATTATGCTATTTCAAACAAGTGATGAGTAAATTCGTAAAGGTGAGAGGGAAAGCAAGTCAAAGAAAATGATTTTTCGTCCAAGTTTGGCATGTTGGGATAAAATTCGGGTCGAGCGTTAATACCTGATAATTATGGACTAGTACCATACAAGATACCACATATGATAGTAAAATGTATAAAGTGTGTTAAAAATAAATAAAATTTTAAGTAATTTGAGATAATTCTTAATTATACGGGTAATTAATAATTATCTAATTTTTTTTTGGATAAGATTATTTAGCCAGGAACGTGGAAGCTAGGAGTTGAGTCATTGTGACTCATTTCTCTTAACAAATAGGTGGCATGTGTATGAAATATTTTGGATTAACTAAACCCCAAAAGTGGAGCCCACAAGTCTTTAAGGTAAGAGATTCTTATATATTGAAACTGAGCACTCGAGTTGTTTTACGTGATTTCATTCCAAAAATATGATCATTCAAAGGACTAGGTAGATCAACTAATAGAACCCTCACCCATCCACTTAGATCGCATCAATTCTGCGTCAAATTATGATCATGTGGGAACTTTAAAATTGTTTTGGAAAAGCTAGTTTTCAATATTAATGGAAAACCAAATTCTAAATCTAATAAGTGTATATACGAATATTGTGGGCATGAGGCGAGACTTAATGTAAAAGGGTATTTCATATATTTTATATCTTGCACAGAAAGCTTAAATTAGTTTGCAAGAGTAGAACTAGATTTCCTTGGCTTAAAGATGGATATGAAAGCGAAATTGATGCAAGGAGAGACGTTTCTTTGTCAAGTGATAAAACATGGATGCTAGTTATGATCTTTTGAAATATCAACAGTCCTTTGAGGTTTCATGGCTAGGTATGTTAAGGTTATCCCTTCTTTCTTTTGGCATGATCCATGCAATACGAACGAAACATGCAAATGCACAAATTCCATAAATGACTCTATTCATAGAAGTATTAGAGATATCTATGTTCTTAAATTTTCATGTGTCATAATATTTTATCATCTGTTCAAGGGTCTCAGAAAAATCTGAAAGTTGAAAAGAGTTTACTTTATGATATTACTCAAAGGCAAAATGGTCTTATGAAGCTCCGAAAGATTTTATTAACGTACTTTTCATGCATTGCATTCATGTGTATTGACCCATGACCAGATGGCGTTATATATGCGTATATATGTATGTATATATATGTATATGGGATATGGGAAAGGTTATGGCATTATATACGCACCACCACCTGATCAGCTGCTATATGATGACGATGTTGCCCACAGTGGCTGAAATATGATTCAACGGCGTTATATACGCGTATATATGTATGTATATATATGTATATGGGATATGGGAAAGGTTATGGCATTATATACGCACCACCACCTGATCAGCTGGTATACGATGATGATTTTTCCTACAGTGGCCGATATGATATGATGGGATGCCCTCAGAGGCTGATGATGTTATGAAACATGTACCTATGCACGACATGACATTCATACGCATATGCATGACGCTAAAAGTAATTTATGATTTACAAAGTTATTCAGGCTTATAGGTTGAGTCATGTACTCTATATTTCTTCCATGTCTCTTACGTACTTATTTATGTGCCTTACATACTCGGTACATTATTCGTACTGGCGTCCCTTTTGCCCGGAGACGCTGCGTTTCATGCCCGCAGGTCCCGATAGACAGGTCGAGAGCCCTCCAAGTAGGCTATCAGCTCAACGGAAGATGTTGGTGCGCTCCATTTGCTTCGGAGTCGCTTGTTTGGTTAGTATGATTTAGACGTGTATTGTTTGGTATGGCGGGACTCTATCCTGACCTTTATGACATTTATATACTCTTAGAGGCTTGTAGACATATGTTGTATACGTGAAAGATTGTACGGCCTTGTCGGCCTATGTTTTGAATTTATAAATGATTATGTTGGCCTATTAGGCCCGTATGTCACGTGTATATGATAATGTAATAAGAAAGATACGTCACGTTGGTACTCGGTCGAGTAAGATATCGGGTGCCCGTCGCAGCCCATCGGTTTGGGTCGTGACATCCTCCTTCTCATTATCTTTGTTACATTCACTCTTGTCCTCATTGCTTATCTTATTCTTTATGTCTTGCGTACCCTGCTGTTGTTTGTCATTAGCCTTTGGGTTTTCCATGCTCAGTTCAATTTCAGTTCCGTCCTTAACTACGTTTGTCCCTATTGTAATTGTTTCACTGCCTTTAGTCTCAACTTCCTTGATTTCATTTGCTCTTCTTCGCTCCAAGACTCGACAATTCATCATCGAGTGTCCCAACTTCTTGCAATGTTTACAATACTTTGGTACATTTTCATACTCTAATTTCTGCTCAAATCCTTTCAGAGGAGAGTCATCAGTTTCATCTCCTACCGAGACTCTAGTAAGCAAAGGCTTGAGTAAATCAACTTCTAGTCTCACCTTTTAGCCATACTAGGTCTGGTTTTCCCTCTTGTAGATATATCCATTTCCAGTGGAGTACCTGCTTCACTTACAATTTGTTTCACATAATGCTATGTATGTAGGTGGAAAGGTAGCCTATGAAGATTAACCCACACCGGAACTATAGGCATGTCCTCATCTGGTTTGAAGTCGGGGCTCCATTTATGGAGTCACATTTGGTTTCCCTCGATATCCACATATCTTCTATACCACACCATTTTATAATCCTCATCATTTGTAAAGTCTAGGAAGACATTATTGTTATCGAAAACTCCAATTTTGACTGAGCCCTTCAATGGAAATCTCTCAAGGAACCTCGACCTATTTTTTCCAATTTGGGGACAGATCTTGAGAAATCTCCCCACAATCGTTCTCCTGCATTCCGCAGCCATGATTCCATAGTAATCCTTGGTCTTGAAAGTCACCGTTGACATGCCATTATGAGTTGTTCTTCTCGCTACCACTGTTTTCTGCTCTTGCCTAGTTGGGGTTGGGGTGGAGTTTGAGTTGTTGGTGATGGTGTTAGCATATGAGAATTTCGTTGGAATTCCTTCTGGTATCTCACTCGTACTGGCTTTGGGGTCCTTCTAATGGTCTACGCATGCCGGAGTGTTGCCGTCCGGCGGCTCCATGAGGTGGAGCGTATGTTCTGTTAGGATTTTTTACATTAGGCGCCAGCGCGCATTCTTAGTATATCTGACTTTACAAATCTTTAAAGGACGCGAATCCTATTTGAAAGAAATGTTTAGAAGCTGCTCATGGACATAAAATCACTCTGTTTAGCACAATTACATGTCGTCACCTATGCTTCTTAAGGATGTATAAGGTCGATTTTGAGTCTTCAAACCTAAGCTGCTGGCAAGCACTACAATTACGAAAAAAATATTTTGATCATATGATGTTTATATGGAATCAAGTAAATTAACTTAAAGTGTTACATATTAAAGTAAGAATACCTATCACTTAATTCTGATAGTTCATATGCAAATGCATTTTTCGTTGTGTTTCTATTTTCTTTCATATCTGAGCGATTGGTTGGGTAATCTTTGGGGGGGGGGGGGGGGGGGGGGGGGGGGACTTTTTTATGTAATTTGAATGGTTGACTAGGTCGTTGACCAGGTCAAAGTTCACTTTTGACAAGCAAACTAATCAAGAATTCGTAGTACTCCCATAGTATCACTAATAATTCACCAAAAGATACTATAATATCTCAAATGCAAACCTAAAAGGACAACAAAAAGGATAAGAAGCATTTTAATATTCTATCCATTAAGAATAACAACAAGTCTCTCCACCCCCCCCCCCCCCCCCCCCCCCCCCCCCCCCAAAAAAAAAAAAGAACATTTTTTCTTCATAAAAATCAACTCAAACACAATAACAGATTAATATATAATATATGTATAACTTATGCATAATATGTAAATAATCATGTATATTCAATGTATAATTTATGTATACCGATTATAAAAAAATAAAACTGTAAATATAACTGACTATTTGTATAAAATTTAGTTAGGGAT
The DNA here is from genome assembly GCA_005239495.1 of Nicotiana undulata. Lineage (NCBI taxonomy): Eukaryota > Viridiplantae > Streptophyta > Magnoliopsida > Solanales > Solanaceae > Nicotiana > Nicotiana undulata. Next base: position 27,725 of record ML290723.1, on the reverse strand, counting down.
AGGGTCAAAGATCTTTTGAGTTTCAACTGGATAAATAATTACTGAAAACGTAAAAAATGTTCTGGATCATGAATCATTTCATTAGTGCAGGACAACCCAACCAATCTGTATACTGTTATTATGAAAAGTCTGGTTCCCAAAAATGACATTAGTGACATAATTCCTTTTTTGCCTAACTTAATTCTTGGATTTGGACGGCACTACTTTCAGCTATTCTTTAGCTGTTATTTCATCACTACAGACCTTTCACATAGAATTCTTTAAAATTAATAGACCCTTCTTAACGTGTCTAACTAGGCACTAAATTTAAGAAAGTAAGGAAGATTTTTGATACATGTATCAAAATTATCATTAAAATTATTAAGGTCCTCATGATATTTTTATTCGGTAAATAAATTTTTTTTAATTACCAAGTAAACTATGTAAATGCAATTCCAACTATTTCGAGTGCATCATTTATATATGATTTGATTCTTGTTTTATCTGTTACTTCAACTTTCTTTCAACACCAATTAATATTGACTTATTGGAGTGAGGTGCAGCTTCCCTTGACTAGTAAGTGACCAGACTAACACATTGATGTCTTTGGTGAGTGCAACGGTAGATCCATGATTTAAATTTATTAAATTTTAGTGAATTTTTATATATAAATATATACTCCGTGTTTAAAATTATGAGTTCATTTGAACCTATAGCCAAAAGGCGACATCCACCCCTAGGTGGATTTCAACAAGGTTGGGTAAGGTTTTTCTTTCTTTGGGTAGAAAAAAAAAAGTTGCTGTTAAAACAAAACAAAAAAAAAGTTGCTGATAGATATCTGTACACGGTTGAAATCAGGTAAGCCCGATTTCATGAGGTCGAGGAGACACTCCAAGCCCGAGTTTAAACTAGGTCAAGCGAGCTCAGTAGATCGAGCTCGAACCTGATGATGGAGTGCAAGGCTCGAGGAACGAAGCACACAATACCAGGGTCGAATATGACCTAGCTCGAGATAATGTCGTTATGGTTTATAACAGAATGGGCGAGATTACCGCAATGGCACAAAGATCAAGGCGTAAATATCGGAACAAATTTGTACAAATTCATACAAGGAGGTTAGACATTTGTACAAATTAGACTCCTTTCTAGAAATAGGAATGTACCTTATTTAGGACTCCCATATTATATAAAGGGGAGTCCATTCATTTGTAAACATCATCAATCATTGGCAAAGAATATCTCTCCTACTCTTTTGCTTATCTCTCGTCAAAATTGTTCCTTAGCTTTATTACATTCTCTTTACTTTACTGTTCATCTGAGTGCACCTTGAGGTTGTCTTGGCTCGAGATCGAGGCCTGCTCAAACGCTGGTTTGGTTTAACTTGCTCGCTTAATTTACACGCGTGTCTTCTGATTTATCAGTTAGTATTGAACTAAGTCACATATCTTTTAGACCTCAACATAAGTTTAATTGTTACTCAGATTTTAGGGTAAACAGTTTGGCGCCCACTGTGGAGCTAAAGATAATAGTGATTATTTTAGTGCTGATTTCGATAACACATGTTATTTTTCACTTGTTGTTGTCAAATATTCTTTGTTTTTAGGTTAAAATATGTCGAACTCGCAAAACACACCCGTACACGGCAACGATGGTCTCAGATTCCATGGTGAAAATGAAAATGTAGTGGCTTCAGGGGCCGGTGTACCACCGCTTAACCCCGGGGTAGTACCAATTGTAGAACCAGTCGATGTTGGTTCGCGTGTTGCTCTAAACGCGGACTTAGGTGCAGACATCGGAAGAAGTGTACGCGCGGAGGTCCGACCTGGTGGTCAAGGAACACAGGGTCAAGGAGATGGGGGATTTAGCCTCCAAGTAATCTTCGAAATGTTACAAGCACAACAAATTGCTATTGCTCAGCTACAAAGTCAACAAAAAACTCTGAGCGTGGTTGAACAAGAAATCACTTGTCGTACCTTTATAGTCCTAAACGACTTCAACATGGCTAGTGAAACAATGAAGAGAGAGATAATCCTGCCTGTGAATGTGGCCGGGACGATCCAGGACACAAAATTCCGTGTCATCGAAGGTGACATGAGGTACAATGCATTGCTCAGAAGGCCGTGGATCCATAACATGAGGGCGGTACCATCGACTCATCACCAAATGATTAAGTTTCCGACAAAAGATGGTGGGAAAGCAGTTTACGGGGAGAACCACGCAACAAAGGAGATGTTTGCAGTTCATGATTTGACACCAGCGCCAACACCTTCAACCTCAGAGAAATCGAACATCAAAGACAAACAGATGGCTAAATAGCAATTACAGTCCACAACCTCGATCGAATCCGAGGAACAGGTAATCGAGGACGAAGAAGAGGATTTCCTTACCCCTCGAGCTTCCGTCTCTCCCGAGGAATCAGATGTAATGAAGTCCACGGTCGAGGAACTAGAGCAGGTGATATTGATCGAGCATCTACCAGAACAGAAGGTATACCTGGGAACGGGATTAACACCCGAACTCAGGAAAAAACTCATTCAATTCGTTATTGATAACATAGATTTTTTTTCTTGGTCCCACTTAGACATGACAGGGATCCCACCGGAGATAACCACCCATCGACTAAGCCTCGACCCCAGGTTCAAACCGGTGAAGCAAAAGAGAAGGCCACAATCCTAGGTGAAGCCTGCATTCATAAAGGACGAAGTAACTAAACTTCTCAAAATAGGGTCCATTAGGGAAGTAAAATATCCCGAATGGTTAGCCAATGTGGTCGTAGTCCCTAAAAAAGGAAACAAGCTTAGAATGTGCGTAGATTACAAAGATTTGAACAAGGCATGACCTAAAGGCTCTTTTCCACTGCCTAACATCGATCGTATGATTGACGCCACAACCGGCCACGAGATCCTTACCTTTCTCGATGCCTACTCCGGGTACAATAAAATTCAAATGAATCGGAGGACCAGGAAAAGGCTTCCTTTATCACCAAGTATGGAACATATTATTACATTGCAATGCCCTTTGGGCTAAAAAATGCGGGAGCTACATACCAACGCTTAGTTAATAAGATGTTTGAACATTAGATAGGTAAATCTATGGAAGTTTACATTGATGGAATGCTAGTTAAGTCCCTGCGAGCAGAGGACCATTTGACTCATTTGCAGGCAACGTTCGAGATTTTGAGAAAATACAACATGAAACTCAACCCTGAGAAATGTGCTTTCGGATTTGGCTCGGGCAAGTTCCTGGGTTACATGGTGAAAAACAGAGGGATCGAGATCAACCCCGAAAAAATTAAATCCATCGAAGAGATCACCGTCGTGGACAGTGTGAAAGCCGTACAACGGCTAACCGGGCGAATAACTGCTTTAGGCTGATTTATCTCGAGGTCTTTAGATCGGAGTCATAGGTTTTTCTCCTTTATCAAAAAAAAGAACAATGGACTCCATAATGTCAACAAGCGTTGGAGGAATTAAAACGGTACCTATCGATCCCACATCTGCTTCACACTCTGAAGGCGGACGAGAAATTATACTTATACTTGGCTGTGTCCGAGGTAGGGGTAAGTGGCGTGCTGGTTCGAGAAGAACAAGGTACATAATTTCCTATTTATTACGTAAGTCAAACCTTAGGAGATGCTGAAACTAGGTATCCGGACCTAGAGAATTTAGCACTTGCATTGATAAGCACATCTAGAATATTGAAGCCGTATTTCCAATGCCACTTCATATGTGTATTAACTACTTATCCACTTCAAAATGGTTTGCATAAGCCCCAGTTTTCGGGCCTATTGGCCAAATGGGCCATTGAACTTGGAGGGTACGATATTGAATATCAACCCCGAATGACTATCAAGCTCAAATTTTGGCAGATTTCGTGGCTGATTTTACACCTACCCTCGTACACGAAGTAGAAAAGGAACTTCTGTTAAAGACGGATACATAATCGGGGGTATGGACCCTCTTCACAGACGGTGCCTCGAATGTGAAAGGGTCCGAGAACAACATTGTTTTAAAACCACCTACGAGCAGTGTCATTAGACAATCCATCAAAACTTCTAGGTTAACTAACAATGAGGCCGAGTACGAGGCCATGATCGCAAGTCTCGAATTAGCCAAAAGTATGGGAGCTGAGTTCATCAAGGCCAAGTGCGACTCACTGTTGGTGGTGAACCAAGTTAACAAAAGCTTTGAGGTCCGAGAAGATAGAATGCAAAGGTATTTGGACAAACTACAAGTAACATTGCACCGCTTCAAGGAGTGGACGTTAGACCATGTACCCCGGGAGCAAAACAGCGAGGCCGACGAACTTGCGAATTTGGGTTCATCAGTCGAAGAAGATGATATTGTCCCAGGGACTGTTGTCCAGTTGTCGAGATATGTGGTCGAGGAAGGTCATGCTGAGAAAAACTCTACAAGTTTGACTTGGGATTGGAGGAATAAATATGTTGAGTATTTGAAGCACGGAAAGCTCCCTTCGGAGCCTAAATAGTCGAGAGCCCTACGAGCCAAAGCAGCCCGATTCACACTAGATGAAGACGGAACGTTGTACAGGAGGACATTCGATAGACCATTGGAACTATGCTTAGGACCAGGGACCACCTATTATGTTTTACGATAAATCCATGAAGGCACTTGTGGGAACCACTCCGGCGCTAACTCTTTGATTCACAAAGTTATTAGAGTTGGGTATTACTGAGATAGCATGGAGAAAGACACTAAGGAGTTTGTTCGAAAATGTGACAAAGGCCAAAGGTTTGCACTGATGATCCATCAACTCAGTGAAAAACTCCATTAAGTCCTATCCCCGTGGCCATTCCTGAACTGAGGGATGGACATCGTCGGCCTCCTGCCAACGGCACCAAGTAAAGCTAGATTTATTTTGTTTATGACTGACTACTTTTCCAAGTGGGTGGAAGCGCAGACCTTCGAGAAAATAAGAGAAAAGGAAGTCATAAACTTCATATGGGATCACATAGTGTGTCGGTTCGGGATACCCGCTAAAATCGTATGCGACAACGGAAAGCAATTCATCGGCAGTAAGGTAACAAAGTTTCTCGAAGAACACAAAATAAAGAGGATCCTATCGATGCCATATCACCCTAGCGCAAACAGCCAGGCTGAATCCACAAACAAAACTATTATCCAAAACTTGAAGAAAAGGTTGAGTGATGTTAAGGGGAAATGGAGAGAAGTGTTGCCCGAGGTACTATGGGCATATTGAACGACATCAAAATCCACCACGGGAGAAACTCAGTTATCTTTGGTGTATGGTTCCGAAGCATTGATTCCAGTCGAGGTCGGGGAACCTAGCGTCAGGTTTTAGCACGCAACCGAGGAATCAAACCACGAGGCAATTAACACTAGCCTCGAACTATTGGATGAAAAATGAGAGGTTTCGCTTGTTCGAATGGGTGCACAAAAGCAAAGGATCGAGAGGTATTATAACAGGAGGGACAACCTTCGCCACTTCGGAGTCGGGGACTTAGTTCTAAGAAAAGTCACCCTCAATACTCGAGACCCTAATGAGGGGAAACTAGGCCCAAATTGGGAAGGACCATATCGAGTCATCGGAGTCGTTGAAAAGGGATCTTACAAATTTAACACGATGGAAGGTGAGCAATTGCCAAACAATTGGAATGTATCACTGCTCAAACGATATTATTGCTAAGGTATGATCTTCTCCTTTTTCCATTTGTACTCGAGACTAACTCATTGCAAGTGTTCGATCGAAGAAGTCGAAGACACCCTTCTACTCGAAGACCTTAGGTTTTAAAACATGCGTTGCAATCTTTTTTCCTTAGATCAGGTTTTATCCCAAATGGGTTTTTCCGGAAATGTTTTTAACGAGGCAACAACTATATGCTACCTAAGGGGAGTTCAATAGTATCCAAGGATTCTTTTCAATCAACCCGAATACTGGGGGACATCACCCTCGGGGACTGGACTAACATTTCGAGGAAAATACTTCATGCCTAAGAGGGTCACGATAGGAATACTTTGTAATAGGCCAAACGGTCAAAGGAACCTTGTCCATATAGAATAACCAAACCCCCACGGCAAAACATGTACGCATGTATGAGAAAGTTTAAAGAAACACTTTGTGGCTTGAAGAAATTTGTTACCATATGAGCTCCATACTTATGATTCTATATGAGAAAAGTCTTAAGAGACGAAACACAAATATACCTCGACTACTCGGGGGATATCATCGACAGTCAACACATTCGAATTATACGAACTCAAACTCATAAGACCTCAAAGAGGCATCCCTAGACGTAAAGTCCAAGGCCATCACACTCGGGGACTAACATTTCGAACAAGTTGGAAATACTATCGGGAACAAGTCCAAGAGACACGCCCGAAGGCTACAGCCATATTAAAGACTACGGTCATATGAAAAGGCTATGACCGAGATGATGCAGCTCGGAGACGTCTAACTTCCGTTATGAACTAAAGGCCTTCAAATACTTTGAAAAATCAGTTAAATAAGGCTACCCTCGTCAAAGGAAGTAAAAAAAGGACTTCAATAAAGTCAGCTCCCAAATAATTCAAAGGCTTCGATAACATCAACCTTCGAGATGTTAAATCATCTCAACACTAACGAGCTAAGAAAATTTGGGTTCCGATCATCGAACCCTCAAAAAACCGAATGAGTATAAAAAATATATGCTAAGGCATGGGAAATTTTCACTAAGTCTTTTAGCCGAAAAGGGAAAAATTATAGCCGCTTTTAGAGGCCAAACTGGCCCGACTTAAAGAGCCTAAGGGACGATATAAAAGAGCCTAAGAGCCGACACACTAAGGGTTTGAGATTTCACCCTATCCGAACCCAAGGGTTCGATCACCTCGAGCCCAAACAAACGTTTTTTACTATGGCTCGAGGACCTGTCATCATTCGACACTAAGGGTATATGTCCCGAAGGTTCGAATCTTATTCGAACCCAACCTCGGCAACATCAAAGGGACCATTCGAGATAGAATCTCGAATACACCATTCTAAGGATGAAACTATTTCAAGAAATTGTAAAGAAATAAATACTAAGGAAACATTCAAGGGAATTTCTTCTTATATATTCAAAAGGTGATATGTACAGAAGTTCAACAGAAGAGAAAGTACAAAAAAGAAAGAAAAATCCTATCTACGCTTCGGGAGAATTCCCCCTTAGGGGGAAGCTTCTCCTCCTGGAACTGCTTCTCCCTCACGGGCAACCTCTTCATCGGAGTGGTCTCTTCTTCGGACATCATCATCATCAGAGGAGGATGAGGAGATAAGGAATCGGGCATCAGCTTTATCCGCCTTTGCTTGTGCTATCTCCTCAGTGAGGTCGAAGCCCGTAGCATGAATCTCCTTGAGAGTCTCCCTCCGAGATTGGCACCTAGCATAGTCATTTATTCGCTTTTCCCGATCATCATCTTCTCTCATCTCCGTTTGATCAACTTCGGTGTCCTTAAAATATACGGCAACAATTTTGTCAGTCGTAATCTGAGTCTTCTTGACCTTGGCCCCGGCTTCAGCAATGTCGGCTTCGGCCTTAGCAAGTTTAGACTCGAGCTCAGCGATCTTTTCGGCCTGGGCCGAACTGCTTTTTTGGCATTCCGAAACTGAGTCTCGGCCGCTGCTTGTTTGGTCAATGCAACTTCCTTCCCCCGCAGCAAGGCGGTCCATCTATTCTTTCCATTAGTCACACTCGGCATTGACCCGCTCAACCTCGCCTCGAACCTGCCCCAACATCCCTACCTTTTGTTGCAGCTGAGACATCGAAGTATTAACTTCCGTAGTCGAGATGAGAAGGCTATACTCTTTCAAAATGATAGTTACCTACTTGTACAACTCGACCTCATACTCTCGAGCCTTGGTTAACTCAGCCCGAAGATCTCTCAGCTTCTCATCTTTCTGACTGCAGAGGAGCCTCAGGGCTTTCCCTTCGGCCAAAGACTTATTCAACTCAGCCTCTCACTGGTCCAGGTCAGCCTTGAACTTGGAAAAGGCCTCCAAGGAAGAGAAACTATTAGTTGAAGTAAGATGGAGAAAGGAAATTACAATGTTAAGAAATCGAAGCTTACCTTAGCGAAGAGACGTTGAGCCTCCTCAAATATAGAAGACGCATCGACGAGGTCGGCATCACGACCCCAGTAAAACAACCCTGGAAAGGATCGTCCTAACTAGGGACTCCGCCTAAATCGGGAGTTCTCAAAGCCCGAGCGTCCCTTATGGCTTCCTCCGAGTACGCCAGTAGAGACAGAGAATGACCCATTATAAAGGCCCCGAGCAGGTCACCGAGGCTCTCTATTCAGTTGTGGGGTTCTCAGAATCCTTTTTCTTCGGTGTGCTCATCGGAGGTCGAGAAACAACCATAACCTTGAGAAATTCGGGAGCTTTGCCCTTTTTCCTTTTTCGAGGTTTCCTCACCTCGTGGTACGATCTTTGGCTTTGATGGCCTCGATCGGTTTTTTGGTTCGAGTAATCCACGCCAACACCTCGCCCTTATCGTCACCATCCTCCATAAACTGGTGGACTGAGTCTATGTACACCGGGATAACGTTTTTCTTACGTCTCCGATCAGGTCCCGCTTTGTCTTGGGGATCTTCGGGCTTCGAAGTTCTTTTTCTCTTATTGTCTTTCTTCGGCTTCCGGATCGGGGACTCGGCCTTCTCCCCAGAAGGGGCCTACCTCATCTCGTCGAAATCTCCAATGCCTGCATAAATAAAAGTTAAGTGTTAGAAAAGAAGCATTCCTCATAAAGAAGAAAGTATCAAAGTATTTACCATGGTGTTTGGCTTCCCACTTGGCCTTCGACAAGTCACGCCACTTTCGTTTGTCATATGAGGAGGTGGCGACTAGCTTCCGAACCCAGTCCTCGAGATCGGGGATCGCATAGCGCATCCAAGAAACCGTTGCAAATAGAGGTATGAACGTCATGCAAATTATAGTTAAAGTACAGAAAATGACTGAGGAAACGACCTTCACTTGTGGTCGAAATTGCACTTTTTGGGAAACGACATTTTCCCCTCGGGGATGATATCGATGGTCCTCACTCGGATGAACCGGCTCATCCATCCTCTATCCTTATCCTCGTCATTGCCGGCAGAAAATGATTTGGTCGACCGACGTTTGAGTTTGATCAACCCTCGGAAACGTTGAGGCCGGTATAAATGGATGAGGTGGCAAAGGGTGAACTCGAGCCCCTCGTCCATGCTGGTGAAGTATCGAAGCATTATCACTATCCGCCAGAAAGATGGGTGGATCTGGACAAGGGTAATTTGGTACCATTTGCAGAACTCGATCACGATTGGGTCGAGGGGACCCAACGTGAAGGGGTAAGTGTACACAGTTAAAAAACCCTCCACATGGGTGGTAATGTTCTCCTCTCGGGTGGGGATCTGTACCACAACCCTTTTCCCCCCAGCCACAGTCCTTTTTCATGGCATCGATATGATTATTCGTTATCAAACAGATGTATCTCGAAGCGTGATCACACCGACCGGGAACATGGGGCGGATTTTTGACGGTGAAGTCTTTTCGTAAGGTGCAACCACCAGGAACGATCTTATGGAGGGCCAGCGCCTTGCCGCCGGCCGGACGGGAAGAGGAAGAGGAAGTTCCCTCTCTTTTAAGGAACGCTTTTTGAAGTCTTAGCCATTGTTTACGGTTAAAAGAAGCGGAAAGAGGTCAGGCTTGATAATTTTTGGTGCTAAAAGAGAGGAGGAGCTAGTGATGGAAGAGAAAGAGATAGAGAGAAGAAGATATTAGAGGAATTGTGAAAGGGAGGTAAAGTTCTTAATGACAGGAGGAACCCTGTATTTATAGAAGAGCGGTGAATTTTCGGTGGCGCTAATGGCCGACCACTACTGGAACACATTTAATGTTTTGGGGAAACGTATCAGTGGGACGTTTCAAGTCACTTCAAACGCTTAAGACACTGTGATGATGTCATTATCTGGGACTTTGTAAATTCGAAACTCAAATCGTTTCTTATCATTTTATTCTAAGAAAAGCGGGGACTATCTGTATATGGTCGAAATCAGGTAAGCCAGATTTCATGAGGTCGAGGAGCCACTCCGAGTCCGAGTTTAAACTGGGTCAAGCGAGCTCAGTAGATTGAGCTCGAACGTGATGATAGAGTGCAAGGCTCGAGGAATGAAGCACACAATACCAGGGCCGAATATGACCTACCTCGAGATAATGTCGTTATGGGTTTATAACAGAATGGGCGAGATTCCCGCAATGGCAAAAAGATCAAAGCGTAAATTCCGAAACAAATTTGTACGAATTCGTACAAGGCGGTTAGACAGCTGTACAAATTAGATTCCTTTCTAGAAATAGGAATGTACCTTATTTAGGACTCCCCTATAATATAAAAGGGAGTCTATTCATTTGTAAACATCATCAATCATTGGCAAAGATTCTACTCTTTTGCTTATCTAGAATTGTTCCTTAGTTTTATTACATTATTTACTTTACTGTTCTGAGTGCACCTCGAGGTCGAGGCCTGCTCAAACGCTGATTTGGTTTAACTTGTTCGCTTAATTTACACGCTTTTATTATTATTTATCAGTTAGTATTGAACTAAATCACATATCTTTTAGACCCAACATAAGTTTAATCTTTACTCAGATTTTAGGGTAAACAATATCCACATTGGCATTTTTGCTGATTTGGCATGCCTATGATACTTTCAAATTTATTGAACTTTCCAACCAAATTTATTTTTTGTGTATTAAACCATATGTTTAGTGACTATATTTTCAAAGTTAGTTTAGCAACTTTTCAGAGAAGATAGTAAGTTTGATGACCATATGGGAAACTAACCCTAACAAATAGTTTCCCTCAACGATCATGAAAAGGAGCAAAAGCGTGGTGGATGAAGAGTATAATTTATGAGTTCATTTGAACCAGTAGCTAGCATTGACTCATATATAAGGGACTTCAATGTTAATTAAACTCAAAGCTTGTCTTCTTGAAAGGACATGAAATTAGGATGCATCTGATTTCTAGCCTTCCAAAAAAAAAATTGAGGAGATTTTAAGAGAGTTAAATTATCTAATTTTTCTATTTTTAATTTTGATATTAATTATTTTAAAACTATTTTGACATACACACATATAAACTACTTAAAAGGTAGTAGTATTATATTACTATTTTTATAATAAAATAATTGAAATTATATTAAAAATATTTGATCTCGAATTATTATAATATCACTTAAATAGATGCTCACGTCCAATACTGCTCTCAAATTGAAAGTAGTACGGTCGATTGAAATTATAAACCCAACAAGGTTGGGCTCGATCCCACGAGGAGTATGATGTGTGCTAGAATGTCAAAGAGAGTGTGAATTCAAAGAACTTATATCTTCAAATAAAAGATTGATTTTCTGCATTTACTTCTAAAATTATGACTACGAAATTTAATCAAACACTTAGAATGCGAAAATAATTAGAGAGTATTAATAGATGAGGGAAAACACTAGGGTTGCTCATCCTTCGTGTATGCTATGTTATGGGTAGAGATGTATTCGATTCCAATCAATCAAACATGTGTTATAACAACAATATCAATAATACCAACTTAGTATTTTCCAACACTAAGAGGTTTTTACTCAGAAAGGCCTTTCCAAGCTATTTAGAGCTCCATGCAATACAATTGTTCATGACCAAGTAAGAATCTCCATATTCCTAGTTTGATTCCATTAATTAATATGAGATTAATTCCTTAATTTACCCAATTTTTTGCTAATTGCTTTATACCTAAACTCGGTTATACTTTTTCAAGTTAGAACTAATTGTGATAGGCGTTAATCTAGTGTTTGCAACAACCAAACTATACAAGAAAGCATAGAGCAATTAGTTAACGCAATATTTAATCAAAGACGAATCTATATTAACAACTCATAGTCATAACACCACTCTTGATTCACAACCCTAGCTAATGAGTTTATCTAGACATGACAATAGAAGAAACAATTAGATTAACCTTTAATATTGTCATTGATAGTAATGGAAAAGAAGAAGATTGAGAAATCGTGATGTCACTTGTTAACCCTTAGGAAAACTCACAGCCTCGTACAATATTCCTCTCTGTCTAAAGTGGTCAAAAAGGACCTAAAAAGTACTAGTTATACTTTAAAAAACTCACAAAATTATCCTCTTAGGGTCTTGCGTGGCCAAGTGTGTGGCCCACGCAGGATGCATGGTCTAATACTCAAATCACTATCTGCGACTTTCCATGCGCTTCTGCGATCTCGCACCTGCGGCTCCCTCTCCGCAGGTGCGGAAAACACCAGCAGGAGCAGTCAAGCTGCATTTCCAAGTTCCAAACCTCTCGTTAACCATCCGGAATCACCTCGAGCCCCTCAAGACCTCAACTAAACATACCAACAAGTAATATATCAACATACAAACTTAGTCGAGCCTTCAAATCATTCAAAACAATATCAAAATACTAAATTACCCTCGTATCAACCCTAAGAACTTCTAAACTTCATTTTGCAAACAACGCCTAAACCTATCAAACCACGTCCGAATGACCTCAAATTTTACAAACACATCACAAATAACACCACGAGCCTACTCCAACTCCCGAAAATCTGTTCCAACCCCGATATCAAAATTTCCACTATCGATCAAAATCGCCGAATTTTCAATTTTTGCCAATTCAAGCCTAATTTCACTACGGACCTCAAAATAACATTTTGGACGCACTCCTAAGTCCAAAATCACCTAACGGTGATAACGGAACCATCAAAATTCAAATCCGAGATCGTTTATACATAAGTTTAGTTGACTTTTCCAACTTAAGCTTCTAATAAAGAGACTAAGTGTCTCAATTCACTCCGAAACCACTCTGGACCCGAACCAACTAACCCGGTTTATCACAATATAGTTAAAGAACACAACAAGAAGCAGAAATGTGGAAAACAGGGCTATAACTCCTGAAACGACCGGCCGAGTCGTTACACTAACTTTAGCTCGTGCATAAGAGACTTCGTATGTTAGTTAAACTCAAAGCTTGTCTTCTTGAAAGGACATGAAATTAGGATGCATTTAGTTTCTAGTCTTCCAAAAAAATAATTGACGAGATTTTAAGAGATTTAAATGATCTAATTTTTCTATATTAATTTCTTTTAAACTATTTTGACATACACGCACATATAAACTACTTAAAGGGTAGTAGTATTTTATCATTACTTTTACAATACAATAATTGAAATTATATTAAAAATATTTGATCTCGAATTATTATAATATCACATAAATAGATGGTCACATCCAATCCTACTCTCAAATTGAAAATAGTACGATCGATTGCAATAACAAACCCAACAAGGTTGGGCTCGATCCCACGAGGAGTATGGTGTGTGCTAGAATGTCAAAGAGTGTGTGAATTCAATAAAATTAAAGTAATTTTCAAATAAAAGATTGATTTTATGCAATTACTTCCAAAATTATGACTACAAAAATTAGTCAAACACTTAGAATGTGAAAATAATTAGAGAGTAGTAATCAATGAGGGAAAGCACTAGAGTTGCTCATGCTTCGATATGCTATGTTATGGGTATAGATGTATTTGATTCCAATCAATCAAATATGCGTTATGACAAGAATATCAATAACACCAACTTAGTATTTTTCATCACTAAGAGGGTTTTACTCAAATGCCTTTCCAAGCTAGAGCTCTATGCAATACAATTATTCATGACCAAGTAAGAATCTCCTTATTCCTAGTTTGATTTCAATAATTGAGATGAGATTAATTCCTTAATCTACCTAAAATTGCTTTATACATAAACTTGGTTCTACTTTTTCAAGTTAGAACTAAGTGTGATAGGCGTTAATCTAGTGTTTGCAACCACCAGATTATACAAGAAAGCATGGAGCAATCAGATAATGCAATATTTAATCAACGACGAATCGATATTGATAACCCATAGTCATAACACCACTCCGGATTCACAACCATAGCTAATGAGTTTAGCTAGACATGAAAATTGAAGAAACAATTAAATTAATCTTTAATCCTGTCATTAATACTAATAGAGAAGAAGAAGATTAAGAAACTGTGATGTTACTCGTTAACCCTTAAGAAAACTCACAGTCCCTTGTACAATATTCCTCTATGTTCAAAGTTGTCAAAAATTATCTAAAAAGTACTATTTATACTCTTCTAAAAAGCTGACAAAATTATCCCCATCGAGTCTTGTGTGGCCCGCGCTGGATGCATGGTCCAAGACTCCATTTCTTCAGCTCTCGGTGCGTGGCCAAGATGCGTAGCCACTTCCATAACATAAACTTTCAGTCTCATAGTTTTCCAAATGTGTTGGTGAGCTGCGTAGCCCACATTTTTTATTTTTTGGCTTTCTTCTTCAATTTTGACTTGAATTTGATGGTTTTCTTACAAGTATTTGATGATTTTCAATTTCTTAATTCTTACCCAACTTCATGACCTACAATTATATCATTCAAAACACATTAGTCCATTAATCACACCAACTGAGGCATAACTCTATTAAAGACATAAGAGAAGTTGGGGAAAATACCAACTTATCAATAGAAGATAATAAAGTAGAAGAAATTTTTAATTTTTCAATCTTATTATTGTATTCCCGACCCCACTTTTCTCAGTCTCCACAAAAGACACAATCACTTTTGAGGATAGAAATGCATCAAAAAATTTCAACTTTATGTTGCATGCTTACTACTTTAATTAACATTATTTTAGTTACTACTAATTAAGAATAAAGATTAGATAGTATCCTAGATCTCAATGTCTTCATACTTCCTAAGCTTCAGCAAAGAACAATTTGAGAATATGGCTCAAGCATGTATGGCTAGCCAGGTTCCTGTTACCTTTTTTTAATTTAATTAATCACTAATTAAATGAGGTGTTCCAAAGCAATAAAGACAAAACCTTGACAAAATACAAGAGAGAGGTTAATTGTATTATACTCGATTTCCGCGAGTTAACCTATCTAAACAGACACAAATTGTAAAGCTAAGTATTGAAAACAAACGACACAACGATCTTACGTGAAAAGGCTTTTTGCTCAAAAAAGTATAAACTGAGACCGTATAACCAAGACCTACCCTCGTAGGATTTGCCTCAAAACATCAGTAAATTGAAAGAGTGATTTCATATTATAACTTAATAACTTAGGAACTACAAACTCTAATCTCAACCTCTACCATCAAATTAATTATAGCTACCCCTTTTAAGACTATAAACTCTATTGTCAAAAGGTAGACAAAAATTTCAGAATTGTTTACTTATGAAAACACTTCTAGAAAGCAAATTTTCATGAGTGAAAACCTCATTATAGGAAACGCTTCCTTGTTACCAGATTCTACCAGTGACGGACGCATGTGGTGGCAAGCGGGTTCAATTGGACCCGATTTATCAAAAAATAATATATATATATATATATATATATATAAAACTGTATAAATTTTGTATAAATATTTTATTTGAACCCACTTGACAACTACTATTTTACAATTAAAGTGTCACGACCCCAAATCCTAACAGGTCGTGATGACGCCTATCGTGGAGCTAGGCTAGCCAACCATCACATTACTACACATTTGGTTTAATAATATCTCAAAATCAATAATAATCAGCAAAATAAACAATTAACATTTTTCTCTAAGTCTTTAAGCAATTATAATATAATCTATTGTCTAAACAAAAACCGCAAGACTGGAGTCAACCGATCACGAGCATCTAAGCAATAAACTAACTCTACTAATGTCATAATAAATGTCTATGAATCAAATACTAAGTGCTATATGAAGAAGGGAAGTGGAGAAGCTGCGGACGCTGGACAGCTACCTCGAAATCTCAAATGCTGGTGACAACGAGCTCGGACGACTACTGCTCCGACCCAGTACCTGGATCTGCACATAGGGGTGCAGGGAGTAATGATGAGTACGCCAACTCAGTAGTAATGGAAATAAATCACAGTCTGAAGTATATGAAACACACAGCACAAAACACCAATCCGCAAAACAGTAAAACATCAAGTCTCAATATAGTATAAATAAGTTCGAAAACCAATTCCCAGAAAATCCTTTAAAACAAGTATATTTTCAATATATCTCAGTAAAACTCTCAGTAATATCAGTTTGAAAAATAAAGTGAATCATAGTCAAAACTCAGTACAATATCATCATAAAACTACCCATCGGGCCATAATCATCACTCGTAACAATTTTTCTCAGCACCATCACTCAGTATCAGTCCCGCGGGCAACCTCACTGTCACTCATGCATCCCAATCACTCATCACTCGACACTCACACTCAGTAGGTACATGCGCTCACTGGGGGTGTGTACAGACTCCGGAGGGGCTCCTACAGCCCAAGCGCTATAAACAAGCCACATCATGGCATAAATCACTCTCAGGCACTCGGCCTCTCTCATATCATAACATCCTCACAACATTGGTCCTGAGCCTCACTCAGTCAGACACTCTCAGCATGCAACTCGGGCCATGAACAAAAGGGGGTTCTCGACCCAAAATAGTATATCATTTCAAGAAATAGTAATATTATCAAATAAGAGTGTCAACAATTTCACAAGAAAGACTGAGTGTAAAATCATAGTTTCAAAGCAGTGAGAATATCAGTAAAATAGCCCCCAAGGGGGTTAAAAAGATCGGCACTAGGTCCCAAACATGGCTTACAGCCCAAATATATCAAAACACAGTAATATTATAACTCATATGCTTTAAAAGCAGTTTCGCAACTCAATAGTTGCCTAAAAAGGTACATTTTCCCAAATTTCCAATTCGTACATGCCCCACACTCGTCATCCAGTGTGTGCGTCACTCCAAAACCATGAAAGGATGTAAAGTCCGGGGTTTCATACCCCCAGGATAGGATTTAAAGACATTACTTACCTCAAACTAGCCCGAAAATTATTCCGCAACACGCTTGCCTCTCGAATCAACCTCCGAGTGCTCCAAATCTATAAAGATCATATTTTTCTCATCAAATAATGCTAAGGGAATGAATTCCAATTGAAAAATACCAATTTTAGTACAAAACCAGACTCCCGAGCCCGCATCTCGGAACTCGACAAATTTTATTCCAAAATGTTCTTCATCATCTCACGAGTCCGTACATATAAAGAACTCAAAAATCGGAGTTCGTTTGACCCCTCAAATCATCCCTAAAAGGTCTCATATTCTCAAGCCCTAATTTCATCTTTTTCTACTGATTTTCATGAATTAAACACTGATATTTTGACCCTTAATCACATATAATCGAGTTTTTGGGTCCAAAATCCTTACCTCAAGGAAGAACAATGATTTCCTCTCTTAAAAATTGCCTCAAAAACTTCTTCCCGTTCAAAATGGTGGAAAAGAGGTTAATGGTCGCGGAGGGTTTATTTAAATACTGCCCAGTTATTCCTTCAATGCGAACGCGGCCCCCTTCCCGCGTTCGCGAAGCACAAAATCTCTAGGCCTCAATTTACTCTTCGCGATCGTACTTACCTGGTCGCGAACGCGATGCCTAGCCTGGTCCACTCTCCGCGAACGCGGTCAAGCACCCCGCGAACGCATAGCTTAACCAACCCAGGCCTATGCGAACGCATGGGCCTGCACGCGAACGCACTCCTCAGCCCGCATTCGCGATGGCTACCCCACTTAGCCCTCCGCGTTCGCACCTCCCGGACCGCGAACGCAACATAGAAGAATTTTCCCCAGTTCCCCATTTTCCCCTATGAGAACGCGAGACTCCCTTCGCGAACACATAGGTGGTAAAATCCCTCTGCAAAAACACCAACAAAACAGCCTAAGTTCCAAACAAGAAAATGATCCGTTAACCACCCGGAACTCACCCGAGGTCCCCGGGACCTCATCCAAATATACCAACACATCCTAAATGATCATTCAAACTTAGTTGCGCCCTCGGAACACCCAAAATAACATCAAAATACCAAAATCACATCGGATTCAAGCCTCAGAACTTTGAAATTTCTAAATTCCACCAACGTTGCCGCAACTACCCAAAACAACTCCAATTGACCTGAAATTTTGCAGACATATCCAGAATGACATTACGAACCTGTTCCAACTATCGGAATTCCATTCCGATCCTGATAGCCTATTTTCCACTGCCGACCGGAAATTACCAAAAACTAACTTTCGCCAATTCAAGCCTAATTCTACACCGGACATCACAAAAATATTTCGAACACACTCCTAAGTCCCAAATCATCTAACGAAGCTATCTGAGCCATAAAATCCGCATTCCGAGATCGTTTATCAATAAGTCAACTCTCATTTGACTTTTTCCACTTTAAGGCTATTTTTAAAGACTAAATGACTAAATTCTCACTACAACCATTCTGAACTCGAGCCAACTAACTCTAACACATCGTAAACAGTAATTATAATGCAGGTTCTACGTAACGATCGACCGGGTCGTTACATAAAATTATGTACTTCTAAGATTGAATCCGCTTGCACAAAATTCTGAGTCCGCCTCTCAATTCTATGCAGTATGAATGTGGATTAATCAGGACAAGGAATTAATCCCTACTTTCATGATGAGTAATAGAGTACTCTTTTGGGATTTTTTTAATTTGATAGAATAGATCATTAAAAATAATTCATAAAGGGGAAGAAGTGACGGATAAAATTCCTTTTTGAAATGACTATCTTGATGTCATCTACTTATGTTCAGTACACGAACTTTGTCCATTATCCAATCTTTGAGGCCAACTTCTGTAACATATTATAATATATCAAATAAAAAAGAATTATTGTTAGCGTAAAATTTGCAATTTCGTATTCTTTTTACCTTCCTTGATTGTAACACTTTATGGGTCTATGAAGAGAATTAAACTTCAGTCAAAGGAAAATTCCTGTTCAAAAATGTTCTTGAGCGTGTTGAAAAGTTGAAACAACGGTGATCAGAGGCGCATCAGAATTTGAACTTTATAAAATAACGATATCAAATGTTAGCTAGTAATCGAATTCTGAATTTATTTTATATACATATTTAATAAATTTCTTATAATCTATATAATAATTAAACTAAAGTTACTGAATTCGATCGAATCGGCTCCCACCTCAGTATCATCCTTAATATAGATATATTAATTAAGAAGTTTTGTGGCTCCAGCCAAGAAATTAGACTGATGAAAGTACTTTACTGCGGTTTTGGAATTAAGCAACCAGTATGGAATGTTCTTATATGGGGTCAAGTAAAAGGTATTTTTAAGGGGACAATTATGGAGGATGACTCAACAAACCTTTTTCAC
This sequence comes from Nicotiana undulata, assembly GCA_005239495.1. Taxonomy (NCBI): domain Eukaryota; kingdom Viridiplantae; phylum Streptophyta; class Magnoliopsida; order Solanales; family Solanaceae; genus Nicotiana; species Nicotiana undulata. Next base: position 8,481 of record ML290723.1, on the reverse strand, counting down.
ATACTCAATTTGTTTTCTTTTTCGGGGGTATATCGGGCATAACCAAAAAAATATTCTTTAAAAATTAGTTATTTTCAAGTAATTATTTTCTGAAGAATAAGTTTAAAGTTGCGACATGAACTTCTAAAATATTTAAAACTAGCACTCAAGGGCGTGTCTAATAGTTAATGAAATAGATTGAGAATCATGACCTTTTATGTTCAAATTCTAGCGGAGCCAAAAGCAATAGGTGATATTGTCCTATATATCCAAGTGCGGCAAACTACCCAAATATTGTGATTATAAAAAAAAAATCTTAAAACATTCAATACCTTATTAATAATAAGTAATTTATTCTCTATTTGTGTCGAATGTGTTGATATAGCTCTGTTAATTATTTATTCGTTGCAACTTTTATGTACGATCACTTGTAATATATTTTAAATGATCTAATTATGTAAAATTCTTTAGAATTATCAATATATAAAATCTCAATCAATTTATATACGACATTCAAAAAGAGAAACATGCGACAATCGAACATTATTTGTGCTTATTATTATTATTATTATTATTATTATTATTATTATTATTATTATTATTTTCATCAAGTGGGAGTTCTAAATTACTTTTTTCATCATCAAGTGGAAATGCTAATTAATCTATGGTGCAGATAAGTGTTGCCTGCCATTTTAGTTGATTCAGTATTTAGGTGTTCTTTTCCAACTATTTAGCAACAAGTTTAATTTGATTACATATAATATTTCTAAATATCTTTGTTTGATATGTACAGCGAAGATTAACTCGATTCGTAGACGATGAAATATCTTCTTGAGATTATACGTGATTTGATAGATGAAAAAATAATAATAAATAGAAAATGGAAGTCCTTTTACTAACTCTATCATATCTTAACATCATTTACCATGGTATACGATAAAAACTGGGCCTATCCGATTTTACTGTTTAATCGAGATAAGGGAGTTGCATCGGGGGTAGCCTCGAGATCGAAGTGTCGGTTGAGATTGAGGCCAGCAATAATGGAGACCAAGTTTGACCGACTTCGAGTAAAACATAATAACGCAATGACGAGATATCTGTAACCGGTCGAATACTGGTTTGATTTTTTTTGTCTAATTTATCTGTTTAATTCTTTGTTTATCAACTGCTATTGGATTAAATCACATATCCTTAAAATCACAATACAATACAAATTTAATTGTTACTCGAATTTTAGGGTAAATAATTTGGCGCCCACCGTTGGGCTAAGGATAATAGTGATTGTTCAGTGTTGATTCTGATAAACACACTATTTTACGCTTGTTCTTGTCAAGTATCTTTGCTTTCAGGTTAAAATATGTCAAACTCACAAAGCGCACGCACACACGGTGACAATGGCCTCGTATTCCACGGAAAAAATGATAATATGATTGCTCTAGGAGTCGAGGTGCCATAGGCTAATCTCGGCGGAGAACTGGTTGCCAACCCAGTCGATGTCAGTTCGCACGTTGCTTTAAATGCGGACCTAGGCGCAAACCTCGAACGGAGTGTACGCAGAGAAGACCGATCTGGTGGCCAAGGAACACAAGACAGAAGAGACGGAGGATTAAATCTCCAAGTGATATTCGAGATGCTTCAAGCTCAGCAAGCCGCTATTGCTCAGTTACAAAATCAACATAGAGCTCCGAATGGGGTCGATCCGGAAATTACTCGCCGTATTGAGCCAGTGCCGGAAAGGTCGAACGGTAACGAATCGGGGACTGATCCTGCGATACTAAAAAGGCTCGAACAGCTCACCAAAAGAATTGAGTCAGGAGAGAAGAAAATCGAAGCTAATGATAAAAAACTGGAAACATACAACTCCCGAGTTGATCAGATATCGGGGGTACCGCCAATCTTGAAAGGGATGGATTCGAAGAAGTTTGTAAAAAAGTCATTTCCTCCGAGTGCGGCTCCGAAACCCATTCCAAAGAAGTTTCGTATGTTACCTCCTACACATGCATCATCAAGGGTAACAATTTGAAGGATGATGAGATCGAATCCGTGTTATTGAAAACGTTCGGAGAGACCCTGTCGAAGGGAGAAATGATTTGGTACCACAAACTACTACCAAATTCCATCGACTCATTTGCCATGTTAGCAAATTCTTTCGTAAAAGCGCACGCCAGGGCCATAATAGTCGCGACAAGGAAATCAGACCTTTTCAAGGTAAGACAGAGGGATAATGAAATGTTGAGGGAGTTCGTATCCCGATTTCAAATGGAACGCATGGAGTTGCCGCCGGTCACAGATGATTGGGCCGTTCAAGCTTTCACTCAGGGGTTGAATGAACGGTGTTCGATAGCATCACGTCAGTTGAAGCAAAATTTGATCGAGTATCCGGCAGTAACTTGGGATGATGTGCACAATCGATACCAATCGAAGATCATGGTCGAGGATGACCAACTAGGAGCCCATTCCGATTTAGTACATCCAAACAGGTCGGAAGCTAAAAATCATAAGGGTGTCGATAGGGAGCCAAGGTCGAACAAAGACCGATATCAACCATGCACCACAGATCGAAGGAACAATGGTCCAGGATGCAATTCTGCCCGGAATGATCGAAGAAGTGATCGAGGACAGAATTCTCGGGGACTTATGAGAAAAAGTGGTTTTGACAAGTATGTTGATCCCACAGAGGCACCTCGATTATCGGAATATGATTTTAGAATCGATGTATCAATCATTATATCGGCAATCGGAAGGATCAAAGATACTAGATGGCCCAGACCCATACAGGTCGGTCCTTCCCAAAGAAGCCCTAATTTGATGTGCAAGTATCATGGCACGTATGGTCATATGCCCGAGGATTGCAGGCAATTAAGGGAGGAGGTAGCCCGTCTATTCAACGAGGGCCACCTTCGGGAGTTCCTCAGCGATCGAGCCGAGAATCATTTCAGAGAGAGGGATGTTTTCGCCAATGTTATATGAGGTCAAAGAAAGAAGAAGACGAAACTTGTGTTTTAAGGAGAGATTGGAGAACGGGAACCGAGAAAGTTGATGAGGTTGAAGGGAGTAAAAGAGTTTATGAAGATTAGAAGAAGTTTTGAAAGTAAGGTTTGAGAAAATTATGAAGATGATCTATTTATAATAGCTGCTTTGACGGTTTGAAAATACCGGTGGCCGACCATCAACTGGCACTAATTAATGATCTTGAGAACTGTGCAGACGCGATGCTTCAGTCGCTTACGTCACGAGATTGATGTCGTAATTGATCAAGGTATTAAATTGAAGTCTCAGTTCGTTTCTTCTCGTTACACTCCAAACAACGAGGGGATTGTCTATATATGATCAAAATTGGGCCTACCTCATTTTATTGTTTAATCGAGATAAGGGAGTTGCATCGGGGGTAGCCTCGAGATCGAAGTGTCGGTTGAGATCGAGGCCAGCAATAATCGAGACCAAGTTTGACCGACTTCAAGTAAAGTATAATAACGCAAATGGCGAGATATCCATAACCGGTCGAAGATCACGGCGAAAATCACGGAACAGATCAAATCAAGGGCGGTTATTAGTACCAGTCATGGGATTTACTTTCGTAATTAGAAGTGTACCTTATTTAGGACTCTTCTATTATATAAAGAGGAATCTCATTCATTTGCAATTATTCATTATTCTCTGACAAAAATATGGCGAGATATCCATTACCGGTCGAAGATCACGGCAGAAATCACGGAACGGATCAAATCAAGGGCAGTTATTGGTACCAGTCATGGGATTTTCTTCCGTAATTAGAAGTGTACCTTATTTAGGACTCCTCTATTATATAAAGAGGAATCCCATTCATTTGCAATTATTCATTATTCTCTGACAAAAATATGGCGAGATATCCATAATCGGTCGAAGATCACGACGAAAAACACTGAATAGATCAAATGTTGATGCAAGATTGGATGATTTGAATGTTGGGTTCCTCCTTCTCTCTCTCAAATTCTCTCATCTCTCTCTAAAATGCTCAGAAAATCACCCTAAAATGAACCCCTAAGCCTATTTATCAAAATGCGGTCGGGTTATGAAAATAAGAAAATGAAGCCTCCGAAAACAGGTCTGTGATCGCATAATGCATCGCAGAATAGGAATGTGGGTCGCAAAATGCATCGCGAAACTGGTGCCCAAAACTGGGCTACACTGGTCCATTTTGCGACCATTTTTGTGGTCGCAGATCAATTATGCGGACCGTATAATAATTTTGTGATCGTAGAATTGCCACGGGATCACAGTTTTCCATCCTTTGGTAATTTGATCATAACTTTGTGTAGGAATGTCCAAATGACGAACGGTTTGAAGCGTTAGAAACTAGACTAGAAGACCTTTCATTTGATAGGTTGTTAATCTCTCTCTCTCTATCTCTCTCTCTCTCTCTCTCTCTCTCTCTCTCTCACACACACACACACACACACACACACACACACATATATATATATATATATATATATATATATATATATATTTAGATATGCTCGTTCAAAGTGTGGTCTTGTGCGTATTCATTTGAAATTTTAGTCGATTGTGTAATTTTTCCAACTTGGCTTAAACTTAGGCCTCTCCTAAGGCCCCAAATCACTTACAATATGCCTCGTACACTTATTATCATATCCATTTAATATCCATCATATTAATAGTCCTCATCTACACCCAAAATAAAATAATTAGCACACGTCGACTTCTTATTAGCGCTTAATGAAAATCAAGAACTTCCAACTTCTATATTCGATGCCGAAACCTATCAAATCAAGTCCGATTGACCTAAAAAATTTCACACAAGTCACAAATGACACTACGAACCTATTCCAACTGTCGTAATTCCATTCCGACCCCGACAACTAATTTTTCACTGCCGATCAAAAATTGCCAAAAACTCAATTTCGCCAATTCAAGCCTAATTCTACTCTGGACCTCAAAATAAATATACGGACACACTCCTAAGCCCAAAATCACCATAAGGAGATATTGGAATTATCAAAAATCCATTCCGTAGTCGTTTGTACATTTTTCACTTTCCGGTCAATTAATTCAACTTAAACTTTCTTCTTGGAGACTAAGTGTCTCAATTCATTTCAAAACCTCACCGAACCCGAACCAATTACCCTGGCGAGTCATGTAACAACTATAAAGCATGAATTTAGCAGTAAATGGGGAAACGAGGTTGTACTATTTTAAATGACCGGTCGGATCGTTACATGCAGACGCGACACTTCAGTCGCTTACGTCACAAGGTTGATGTCATAATTGATCGAGGCCAGCAATAATCGAGACCAAGTTTGACCGACTTCAAGTAAAGCATAATAACGCAAATGGCGAGATATCCATAACCGGTCGAAGATCACGGCGAAAATCACGGAACAAATCAAATCAAGGGCGGTTATTAGTACCAGTCATGGGATTTACTTTCGTAATTAGAAGTGTACCTTATTTAGGACTCTTCTATTATATAAAGAGGAATCCCATTCATTTGCAATTATTCATTATTCTCTGACAAAAATATGGCGAGATATCCATAACCGGTCAAAGATCACGGCGGAAATCATGGAACAGATCAAATCAAGGGCGGTTATTAGTACCAGTCATGGGATTTAATTCCGTAATTAGAAGTGTACCTTATTTAGGACTCCTTTATTATATAAAGAGGAATCCCATTCATTTGCAATTATTCATTATTCTCTGATAAAAATATGGCGAGATATCCATAACCGGTCGAAGATCACGACGGAAAACACTGAACAGATCAAATGTTGATGAAAGATTGGATGATTTGAATGTTGGGTTCCTCCTTCTCTCTAAGGGTGGATAATGGGTCGGGCTAAACGGGCCCGGGCCAAACGGGCTATATGGGTGGAACCGGCCCCCCACGAGCCTAAGCCCACATGGGCCCGGGCTAAGCAGGCCGGGCCCGCGGGCCAAACAGGCCTAAACGGGTCCGGGCTATTTTTTTTAAAATTTTTTTATGTAAGGCAATTTCTTCTAAATCTTTGTGATATAAATATTGTAATTCATATTTAAACACAAAAAATAGTAAGTTTCTTCAAATTAATAATAATAGTACTTCAAACTTGCACTAACATTGCATAATAAATTAATAGTACATCAAATTAATTTAACAAACTACAACATTAAGCATAATACGTCTAATTAAATTAAAATAACACAAGTTTGAATTAAACTTAAAATATTATTTACGAATATCTTGAGGACGCGCTTGACAAGACTTGATTATATGCCTCTTTAAAGAGTCTGTGCCCTCCACCTTTCGCCGAGTGAAGACAAAACCACAGTGCTTGCACGATATCGTGTAAGTTTCTTCATTTTCTTCTACCAAATTATAGTGTTCCCGAACAAATGGGGTAATTCTAGAACCACCGGGCATGATTTAACTTGAATTGAGAATTTGAGTAGAGAGAGATCGACAGAGAATGATGATTTTGTGAGTAAAAATGAAAGAATAAGGGGGGTATTTATAGTTGAGAATAGGGAAAAGTGTAATTATAAAAAGCTTGGGGTTAAACCAAAGTTTGCGGGCCAAATGGCTATTTTTTAAACATGCCATTTAGAAATGCGATTACTAATATGAGTAAATAAATAGCGCAAATATTGTTCATATTCATGTTTATATTTATAAATATCAGACTTTACGGTTGTGCGAGGCCATCCTTTATAAGTAGGATTAAAAATTCTTCTAATATAATGGACAAAGTGAGGGTTAGAGGGAAAACTATATGGTAAGCACATAACAGTAACCATTTTTGCCAATTCTTCACGATCTTTATTTGGATCGTAATATAAAATGCCACCGGTAACAGTGTTAATTCCCGGTTGAACTAGATTTGACCCGGTACTAGGGTTAACCTGAGTACCTACACTTGTCCCCTCTTGCTGAGCTTTCATTTGTTGAAATTTAATTTTAGCTTCAGGGTGTTTCAGTATGTGTCTACTCAAACTACCCGTACCGCCACGGTGGTCATTAAATTTATGAGACATCAACAGCCCACAAGTTTTACACTTAGCCTTATTTTGATCTCTTAATTGAGTAAAAAAATGCCAAACAAGAGATGTTTCGATCCGTTTAGGACGTTGTCTATTAAAAGTAGGGGTTACTACAGGAGGGTCAACCGGGGAATCATTTGGATTATTATCAGTTTGGTTTACAA
>ML290721.1:0-14771 GCA_005239495.1 Nicotiana undulata | reverse complement strand
GAAGATTCGAGGAGGATTTATTAAGGATTTCCCTTAAAAACACATTCTTGACATACTTGGAAAATTCAATTCCGAGCCTCGGCGTCCGGAAAAATATATTTCTTGAAGAAACACGCTATACTTCGCCTAAGGATCAAGATTAACTCAATAATCATCCCTTAATGGCCCAAAAATCAGAATTCACATTTTCCTCAAAACCCTCTATTCTCCCCAACAATTTCTTATGAATTTCTATGAATTTGGAAGATGAAATTCCAAAGAACGGAAGAAATTGACATGCGGAGGGTTAAGGATTACTTAAATGAGGTAATTAGGCTGAAACAATCGTTCTGGAGCTCTTGGGGTCATCAACAATGGAGGAAAAATGGATTTTTGGATGAAAACTCACGAAAGGGCTATTAATAGGTCTGCCCAGCAGGTTCCGCACCTGCGACCTTTGGATAGCAGGTGCGGACTCGCACCTGCGGGAAAAGGGTCGCTCATGCGGAAAAAGTCCTGGGCACTGGGGGGGAATTCTTGCACCTGCAGACTTTGGATTGCAGGTGCGGACTCGCACCTGCGGGAAATTGGCCGCACATGCGATGGCCTGGGCCCCTGGGGAAGGTCGCGCCTGCGGGCTTTTGTCTGTGCCTGCGGAGAAAAGGCCGCTCCTGCGGAAAGAGCCGCGCCTCCGATTGATATCCCGCTTGTGCGAACCTCGCGCCTACGGCTCATGGACCGCAGGTGCGGTCACACCAGCAAATTCCCACCAGCAGTTCAATTGCTGGTTTTTTGACCCCGTTCGGGGTCCGGGAGACCCCTAGGCCCACGCGAGCCCTCGACAAATTATACCAACGAGTCCCAAATCACATGAAGGACTCGCTTGAGCTCCCAGAACACTAAAAACATCATTCAAACCAAGAATCACTCTCCAAAACCCCTTAGATCAAACTTAGGATTTCAAGAAAAAATCAAATGGCTCATCAATACGCCTAACGTGCCTAAACTGCTCGGAATGACCCCAAATTTTGTAGACAAGTCATAAATGACTATACTGAACTATTGCCAGTTCCGTAATTCTATTTGGACAATGATATCACGAGGTTCAATTACAGGCTAAATTCAAAATCTTATGAAATTATGAATTCCAATTCAGGTGCCGAAATACTCCCGGGTCATCAGAAATCAAGGCGAACACACTCCCAAGTACGAAATCATCATCCGGAGCTGCTGAAGCTGTCAGAATTCGATTCCAAGGTCATTTGCTCAAAATGCTGCTCGGAACCAAAATTAGCCAAATAGGCTAGCCTTCAGGAACCAAGTGTTCCTGAACTGGCCAAAACACTTCCGAATCTCGAACTACCTGCCCATACAAGTCATAAGGCATGAGTAGTCGCTATGTAAAGAGTCATTCACGGGAACGGAGTCCCAACACACAAAATGACCGGCTGGGTCGTTACAGCAATTGTGGTCCGAAGGGTAGATTCGACACGAGGTGAGTCTCCTTTCTAATCGTGTAAGAAGGAATTGTCCCCATAGTATGTATATGTTATGTGTAAATTGTTTGGGGTACGTACGCGCCAAGTGACGAGAGTCCATACGTAGCGGCTATTATTGTTATGTCCGGGTAGTTAGGACACATAATGCCTTATATGCTTCTTTGTAATGCCTTATATGCTTTCTCGTAATGCCTTATAGGCTTCCTATCAATGCTTTATATGATTCATTGTGACGCCATATATACTATGAGATTATGTTTTGTATAGTATTGTTCCTCTGAGGCTTTATGGAAATTATTGAATGGAAAGGAATTTGTTATAAAAGTAATCGGAATATATATGGGATTGGGCCGTACGCCACGGCATAGTTGAGGAGAAATTGAAATATATATGGGATCAGGCCATACGCCACGGCAGGTTTGAGAGTGATTATGCCTATATGGGATCGGGTCGTACGCCACGGCTGAGTTGAGAAATATTGAAATATATATATGGGATCGGGCAGTATGCCACGGCGGAGTTAAGAAATATTGAAATATATATATGGGATCGGGCCATACGCCACGGCGGAGTTGAGAAATATTGAAATATATATATGGGATCGGGTCGTACGCCACGGCAGAGTTGAGAAATATTGAAATATATATGGGATCGGGCCGTATGCCACGGCAGTGTTGAGAAATACTTGAAATACATATGGGATCGGGTCGTATGAAACAGTGAGTTTAGAAGGTACCTTGTGGGAGCGGGTCGTACGCCACGTCGAATCTAAGATTTGGTGATTATGGTTTCGTTCGGTGGTCCCTTGAAAGTGCATTATCGTTTAATTCAGTAGTTGCTTGGTTTTCTGCTCTTGATATGTACTTGTTGCTTATCTCCTGACATGCCTATTGTATTTCTTTATATTCTATCATATGTTATTACTATTGGTTCTTAGTTAGTATCGAGTCGACCTCTCGTCACTACTTCTTCGAGATTAGGCGGGATACTCACTGGGTACATATTTATATAATATGTACTCATGCTGCACTTCTGTACCTAACTGCACAGGTTATGAGGCCGGTGCTTTTGGTTATTGTACCGGATATAGGTCCTGAGCTTGTGGACTTAACTTCACGGTGAGCTGCTTCCTCTGGCGATTTCCAGCAGCACCATGGAGTTTTCACTTACTTTTGTTATTTTCCCCATGTATTTCATTTATACTGTGGATTTGTATATATATTACTTTCCTTTGTATATTCCGTTACTATGCCCATGACACTCGTGACACTAGTTCCTGGCACACGCGTAGTGTATACATATTTTGGGTTTTGGGTTGTATAGGCATACATATGCTATATTTTGGCCACTTTGTGATGACGCAAAAGGGGTCATCTTATGTAAATCTAATTGTGACTGTGTTGCGAGGCACTGAAAACCTCCGTTAATCTCACCTCGATGTGCGTGCGCAACCCGTGCATGTAGCCGGGAAGCCTTTATGTGAAAACTTGAATAAGTGTTGAATTTATGATAATTAATTGAATAAAGTTGACTTTGGTTAATATTTTTGGTAAACGGACCCGAATTCGTGATCTGACAGCCTCGGAAGGTCTGTAGGAAAATATGGTACTTGGGCGTATGCCCGGAATCAAATTTCGAGGACTCAAGTCCGAGAAATTAATTTTTAAAGAAAATTGTTTTATGGAAATATTAAAGGCTTATGAAAATGAACCTTGATGTGAAACCTGTGCCGTCAGGCCCGTATTATGGTTTCGGAGCCGGGGACAGGTTCAATATGTGTTATTTGAGTTATTTGTGAAAGTTGGTAAGAAACAGACTTGATTTGACGGGTTTCGGATCAAAATGGGAAAATTTTAGAGTTAATGAAGTTTTGAGGATTTTCATAGAATTTGAAATTTCGTTTATAATGTGATTTTATGTTTCCGAGGTCCGAATGAAATTTCGAGACCGGGATTAGTTCCGTTATGTCATTCATGACTTGTCTGCAAAATTTGGGGTCGTTCTGGGTAGTATAGGTCGGTCTGTCGCGTTGTTATAGAATCAAGAACTTAGAAATCCTTAAGTTTGATCCTAGGGGTTTTGAGGGGTGATTATTAGATTTAGTGTTGTTTAGGGTGTTCCGAAGGCTCGAGCGAGTCCGTATAATTAGTTAGGACTTGTTGGTATAGTTGGACGGGGGCTCGGGTGGGCCCAGGTGCCTCCAAGACACCACACGAGGCCAAACACCAGCTGAAGATGCAGCTGGTGCACCTGATCTGGTGTGACCGCAGGTGCGGTTGCCCAGCCGCAGGTGCGGGACCGCTCGTGCGGTCCCAGCCTTGCAGGTGCGAAGGTTCTGCAGGTGCGCTTCCTCTTCCGCAGGAGCGGAACCGCAGGTGCGGTCTCCAGCTCCGCAGGTGCGACCCCAGCCCCTCTTGCAAAATTCCGCAGGTGCGAGACCGTTGTTGCGGTCCTCGAGCCGCAGGTGCGGAATCCCTGTAGGCCAGGAAGTGATATTTCATTTAAACACGGGATTGAGTCAATTACTCCATTTTCCATCTTCTTCCTTGTGTTATTTGGGAACTTCCAAGAGGGCCTTCCACCTAGTACTTGAGGTAAGTAAATTCCCTATCTAGCATTAGTTTCAAACACTAATTCCTAGTTAAATTCACTACTAAATTATCTAAAATCATAGAACTAGGTAGTAATTTTAGGGTTCTTGAGGATTTTGGGACTTTTTCATTTTAGGCCATGAATCCAAGTAGAAACCACACATTAATGATCCTTAGGCTTTGGGTGAGTGATCCCTTCGAGAATTTTCGGAATTTGATCATGAGGGACCGGGGTTGGAATTTGGGAATTCTTCAAGAATAACGATTTTATTGAATAACAAGGATAACTTCCCTCTTTGTGCATGCATTGATATTATTGTATACCTTTTGGCTAGTTGCGAGTCCTCGGGTTTAGAGTTCAGAGTTTCGGGCGCAATTGTTGTTCTAGGGGTAGATTCAACAAGAGGTGAGTCTCCTTTCTAACCCTGTAAGAGGGAATTTTCCCCATAGGTGATGTATATGATATGTGTAAATTGTTTGGGGGCTACGTACGCGCCAAGTGACGAGAGTCTGTATGTAGCGGCTATTATTGTTATGTCCGGGTAATTAGGCCCACACCATGCCTTGTATGCTTTCTCGTAATGCCTTATATGCTTTTCTCGTAATGCCTGATATGTTTTCCTTGAAATGCTTTACATGGTTTGTTGTGACGCCTTATGTACTACGAGATTATGTTTTGTATAGTGATGTTCCCCTAAGGCTTTATGGGAAATTGTTGAATGGCAATTAATTTGATATGGAAAGTAAGTATTGTAAGATATTGGGATCGGGCCGTACGCCATGGCAGGTTTGAGAGTGATTATGTCTATACGGGATTGGGCCGTACGCCACGGCAGAGTTGAAAAGAAATTGTGAAATATATGGGATCAGGCCATACGCCACGGGAGTGTTGAAAAGTAATTGAATATATAAATGGGATCGGGTCGTACGCCACGACAGTGTTGAGAAGTAATTGTGATATATATATGGGATCGGGTCGTACGCCACGGCAGAGTTGAGAAATACTTGAAATACATATGGGATCGGGTTGTACGCCACGACGAGTTTAGAAGGTACCTTATGGAAGCGGTCCGTACGCCACTGCGGATCTAAGAATGTGATTTATCATTTCGTTCGGTGGTCTTACCCTTGAAAGTGCTTTATTGTTTAGTTCAGTAGTTGTTTGGATTTCTGCTCCTGATATGTATTTGTTGCTTATTTCCTGATATGCCTACTGTATTTCATTATATTCTATCATATGTTATTACTGCTGGACCTTAGTGAGTGTCGAGTCGACCTCTCGTCACCATTTCTTCGAGTTTAGGCGGGATTCTCACTAGGTACATATTTATTTAATATGTACTCATGCTGCACTTTCTTTTCTTTTCTGTACTTGACTGTACAGGTCCGGAGGCTGGTACGTCTTATTGTCGGATCGGTGCTAGATATTGATAGCGTGGTCATACTTCACGGTGAGCTGCTTTCCCGGTGACTTCCTAGCAGCACCTTGGATTTCTTTTTTTATATTCTCTGTCCATTTCATTCAGACTGAGACCCTGTATATATTGTAGTCATTGTATATTCAGTAGTTTCCCATGACACTCGTGACACTAGTTCTTGGCACACACGTAGTGTATATATATCTTTTGGGTTTGGGTTGTACAGGCATGCATATGCTTTATTTCCATGTTAAGCTATCACCATGTTTAACTATTTAAAATTTGTAAATGTGGACTTGTTTAATTAGATGGGGAGGGTAACACTTAGTGTAATTTGTGTTGGCTTGCCTAACTTCGTCGTTGGGCGCCATCACGACCCAGATTAGGATTCTGGGTTGTGACAACGTGGTATCAGAGCCCTAGGTTCATGTAAGTCTCACGAGTCACGGGCAGGCCCAGTAGAGTCTTCCAGATCGGTACGGAGACGTTTGTACTTATCTTAAGGAAGCTATGGGGTGTTTGGGAACTTCCCTTTGTTCATATCCTGTCGTGCAATCTATGATGTACTGAAACTTATTCTTCTATTCTCTCACGATAGTGAGGACGCGTGCATCCTATGTTCCTGGTCAGGGAGAGGTCGCTGCCCCGGCTGCCCAAGGTGGAGGTAGAGGTAGGGGTAGAGCACCTGCTTGAGGTAGGGGACGAGGGCGTCCCAGAGCTACACCAGTGGCACCACCAGAGGACCCTATTATGGAGGAGAAGGATGAGGTGCCTCCAGTAGCACCTGCTCCAGTGCATTTCATGATGGGGTCAGGCTTACAGGAGGTCATGGGCGGTATACTGAGATTCATGGACACTATGTCTCAGGATGGTTTATTTCCAGTCGACCCTGCTACTTCTCAAACAGGAGGGGGAGTTCAGACTCCTACCGCTCAGGCCACAGGTCAGGCAGCAGCAGCACGTCATACCCCGGGCACAGCGCTCGTGGGAGGGGTTCAGCCCGTAGTAGCAACCCCAGAGCCCAGGACAGTTGCCGAGGGTGACCAGCAGAAGATGTTGGATAAATGGACACGACTTCGCCCTCCAGTCTTCGGGGGTGAGCGGAGAGAGGATGCTCAGGATTTTATTGATAGGTGCATGGACAGACTGCACAACATGAGGGTTTTGGAGTCCCAAGGAGTGGATTTGACCACTTTTCAGTTAGAGGGCAGAGCTCGCAGGTGGTGGCAGTCATATATTCTCAGCAGGCTAGCAGATTCTCCTCCTGTCACTTGGGCCCAGTTCGCTCAGCTATTTGTAGACCGATAAATTCCACCTTCTGAGAGGGATGATCTACGGGGTCAGTTTGAGCAACTAGAGTAGAGGCAGATGTCAGTGATTGATTATGAGGCTTGATTTTCTGAGTTGTCTCGCCATGCCCTTATGATATTTCCTACTGATGTCGAGAGGGTGCGACGATTTCTGGCAGGCTTGCATCCAGGTATTAGGGCCTCTATGGCCAGAGAGGTAGAGATGGGTACCCCATACCAGCTTGTAGTCGAGATAGCTCGACGGATTGAGGGTTACCGTATGAGGAGCAGGGAGCCAGGTCCGCAAGGTCAGCAGGACAAGAGGGCCAGGTTCACAGGTGACTTCAGGGGTGCTCCAGCTAGGGGCAGAGGTCAGTTCGGAGACGGCCAGTTGAGTAGGCCCTCATATTCAGCACCTCCACTACCTCCCAGAGGTATTTCAGCGAGGCCTTAGTTTAGTGCAATATCAGAGCGCTCTTACCATCCACCAGCCATCCAGGTTGCACCCAGCAGTCATTCCAGTCATCAGAGACCCTCTAGTTCCTATTTCAGTGCCTTACCAGAGGGTTCACATCGCCCTCCGGCTATTCCGGGTTCCTTCTCTTTCGGGCAGCGGGTTGTAGCACCAGGAGGTTGTTTCGAGTGTGGGGAGCCGGGTCATATGTGGAGGTATTTTCCCAGGTATCGGGGCAAGGCAGTGTAGTAGAGTTATCATCCTAGGAGTTTGGCACCAGCAGTCCGGCCACCTCGAGGTAGAGGACAGGTCGGCAGGGGTCGTCCTAGAGGGGGAGGCCAGCCAATAGGAGGTCAGCTAGTTCCTGTTCACTCTGCGGGAGTTCAGCCTTCAGGAGCCTCAGCTAGATTTTATGCTATTCTGCCAGATAAGATGTAGTGGCCTCAGATGACGTAATCACAGGTATTATCTTAGTATGTGGTAGGGAGTTCAGTACTATTTGATCCAGAATCCATGAATTCATTTGTTTACGTACTATTTGCTCATTTTTTGTATATCCCTCGTGAGTCCTTGGGTTCTCCTATATATGTGTTCACTTTTGTGGGCGATTATGTGGTGGTAGATCGAGTCTACCGGTCTTGTGTGGTAACTTTCTGCGGTTTCGATACCAGAGCAGATCTTTTATTGCTGGATATGATTGATTTTGAGGTTATCCTAGGCATGGATTGGCTATCTCCTCATCATGCTGTGTTAGATTGCCATGCCAAGACAGTCACTTTAGCCATGCCTGATTTGCCTAGACTAGAATGGAGAGGTTCTTCTGTTAGTGCCTCCAGCCAGGCCATTTCCTTCATAAAGGCTCAGCATATGGTCGAGAAGGGTTGTTTGGCTTACCTTGCTTATGTGCGGGACACCACCGCTGAGTCTCCTACCATTGATTCAGTGCATGTTGTTCGAGAGTTTCCGGATGTGTTTCATTCAGATCTTCCAGGCATGCCTCCAGATAGAGATATTGACTTCTGTATTAATTTGGCTCCAGATACTCAGCCTATTTCCATTTCCCCTTATCGTGTGGCTCCTAAGGAGTTGAAGCAGCTTGAGGAATTGTTGGCCAAGGGGTTCATCAGGCTGAGTGTGTCGTCGTGGTGTGCTCCAGTCTTATTTGTGAAGAAGAAGGATGGGTCTATGCGGATTTGCATTGACTATTGCCAGCTAAATAAAGTGACCATCAAGAATAAGTATCCTATGCCGCGCATCGATGATTTGGTTGATCAGTTGCAGGGTGCTCGTATGTTTTCTAAGATTGACTTGAGATAGGGTTATCACCAATTGAAGATTCCGGCTTCTGATGTTCTGAAGACTGCATTTCGTACCAGATATGGCCATTATGAGTTCCTGGTGATGTCCTTTGGTTTAACTAATGCCCAAGCAGCATTCATGGACATGATGAATAGGGTATTCAGGCCGTATATTGATTCCTTCGTCATCGTCTTCATTGATGACATCTTGATTTATTCGCGGAGCCTGGGTGAGCATGAGCAGCACTTGAGAGTTGTTCTCCATACCTTGCAGGAACAGAAGTTGTATGCTAAGTTCTCCAAGTGCGAGTTCTGGTTAGATTTTGTGGCATTTTTGGGGCATGTGGTATCCGGAGAAGGTATCAAGGTTGATCCTCAAAAGATTGAGGTGGTTTAGAGTTGTCCGCGTCCTACTTCAGCTACAGATATCAGGAGTTTCTTGCGCCTAGCAGGCTATTATCGCCGATTCGTGGAGGGGTTCTCTTCTATTGCAGCTCCATTGACCAGATTGACTCAGAAGATTGCCCGTTTCAGTGGTCTGACGAGTGTGAGGCCAGATTTCAGAAGCTCAAGTCAGATTTGACCTCAGCACCAGTTCTGTCATTGCCTTTCGGTTCTGGGATGTATACTGTGTATTGCGATGCTTCACTCGTCGGGTTGGGATGTGTGCTGATGCAGGATGGCAAGGTTATTGCTTATGCTTCGCGACAGCTGAAGGTTCATGAAAAGAATTATCTTGTGCACGACTTAGAGTTGGCGGAGATTGTTCATGCCTTGAAGATTTGGCGGCACTATTTGTATGGTGTGTCATGTGAGGTCTACACTGACCACCGCAGCCTTCAATACTTGCTTAAACAGAGGGACCTTAATTTGAGGCAGCGGAGATGGCTTGAGTTGTTAAAGAGCTATGATCTCACTATTTTGTATCACCCGGGCAAGGCGAATGTTGTAGCAGATAATTTGAGCAGGCGAGCAGCGAGTACGGGTAGTTTGGCCTACATTGCAGTGGAGGAGAGACCTTTAGCCTTGGACATTCAGTCCTTGGCCAATCGCCTGGTGAGGTTGGACCTTTTAGAGCCTCGTTGAGTTCTGGCTCATGTGGTTGCTCAGTCTTCATTATTGGGAGAGATTAAGGCTCGGTAGTTTGATGATCCATGCCTTGCAGAGCTTCGGGATACAATGGTCCAGGGCAGGGCCAAGGAGGTTACCTTGGGCGAGGATGGTGTTTTGAGGCTCCAGGTTCGTTTATGTGCTCCTAATATTGATGGCTTGAAGAAAGGAATTCTAGCAGAGGCGCACAGTTCTCGGTATTTTATTCATCCAGGATTGGCGAAGATGTATCGTGATTTGAAGCAGCATTACTGGTGGAGGTGGATGAAGAAGGACATTGTTCTGTATATGGACAGGTGTCTTAATTGTCAGCAGGTTAAGTACGAGCACTAGAGGCCAGGAGGCTTGTTTCAGCGGATGACCATTCCTCAGTGGAAATTGGAGCACATCACCATGGACTTCGTAGTTGGGTTGCCTCGGACTTTGCGGAAGGTTGACGCGATTTGGGTCATTGTGGATATATTGACTAAATCGGCGCATTTCATTCATGTGGCTACTACTTATACTACAGAGAGGCTGGCCCAGATTTACATTCGAGAGATAGTCCGGTTGCACGGTGTGCTGGTGTCCATTATATTAGATCGAGGTCCTCAGTTCACCTCGCACTTCTGGAGAGCATTGCATAGTGAGATGGGCACTCAGATAGATCTCAGCTCAGCATTTCACCCTTAGACTGATGGTCAGCCAGAGCGTACAGTTCATATTTTGGAGGATATGCTCAGGGCTTGTGTGATTGATTTTTGCAGTCAATGGGACCAGTTCTTTCCTTTGGCGGAGTTTGCATACAATAACAGTTATCAGTCCAGTATCGAGATGGCTCCATTCGAGGCTTTATATGGTCGGCGATGTCTTTCTCCTATCGGGTGGTTTGAGCCCGGCGAGGCCAAGTTATATGGCACAACTCTGGTGAGAGATGCTTTGGATAGGGTGAAGATTATTCAGGAGAGACTTCGCACAGATCAGTCCAGACAGAAAAGTTACACAGATCAGCGGGTGCGTGATGTAGCATTTATGGAGGGAGATAAGGTTATGTTGAAGGTTTCGCCGATGAAGGGCGTTATGAGATTCGGGAAGAAGGGAAAGCTGAGCCCCAGGTTTATAGACCCTTTCAAGGTGTTGAGGCGAGTCGGGGAGGTTGCTTATGAGCTCGCTTTACCTCCCGCCTTATCAGGAGTTCATCCGGTATTTCATGTATCCATGCTCCGGAGATATCATGCCGATTTCTCTCACGTGATTGATTTCAGCACTATTCAGTTATATGAGAAGTTGGGTTTCGAGAAGGAACCAGTTGCTATTATTGATAGGCAGGATCGCCAGTTGATGTCTAAGAGAATTTCTGCAGTAAAGGTCCAGTGGAGGGGCCAACCAGCCGACGAGGTGACTTGGGAGTCCGAGGAGGACATGCGGAGCAAGTATCCACAGTTATTTGGCACTTCAGGTACGATTCCACGTCCGTTCGAGGATGAACATTTGTTTTAGAGGGGGATATTGTGATGACCCAAAAAGGGTCATCTTATGTAAATCTAATTGTGACTGTGTTGCGAGGCCCCAAAAACCTCCGTTTATCTCACCTCGATATGCGTGGGCAGCCCGGGCGCGTAGCCGAGAAGCCTTTATGTGAAAACTTGAATAAGAGTTGAATTTATGATAATTAATTGAATAAAGTTGACTTTGGTCAACATTTTTGGTAACGAACCCGGATCCGTGATCTCACGACCCCGGAAGGTCCGTAGGAAAATATGGGACTTTGGCGTATGCCCGGAATCAAATTTCGAGGCCCCAAGTCCGAGAAATGAAATTTTAAAGAAAATTATGTTTTGAAAATATTAAAGGCTTATGAAAATGAACCTTGATGTGAAACCTGTGCTGTCAGGCACGTATTATGGTTTCTGGGCCCGGGACAGGTTCAATATGTGTTATTTGAGTTATCAGTGAAAGTTGGTATAAATCAGACTTGATTTCACGGGTTTCAGATCAAAATGGGAAAACTTTAGAGTTAATGAAGTTTTGAGGATTTTTATAGAATTTGAAATTTGGTTTGGAATGTGATTTTATGTTCCCGAAGTCCGAATGAAATTCAGAAACCAGGAGTAGTTCCTTGATGTCATTCATGACTTGTCTGTCAAATTTGGGGTCGTTCCGGGTAGTATAGGTCGGTCCGTCGCATTGTTATAGAAATCAAGAACTTAGAAATCCTTAAGTTTGATCCTAGGGGTTTTGAGGGGTGATTATTAGATTTAGCGTTGTTTGGGGTGTTCCGAAGACTCGAACGAGTCCGTATTATTAGTTAGGACTTGTTGGTATGGTTGGACGGGGGCTTGAGTGGGCCCAAGTGCCTCCCGGACACCACACAAGGCCAAAAACCAGCTGAAGATGCAGCTGGTGCACCTGATCTAGTGTGACCGCAGGTGCGGTTGCCCAGCCGCAGGTGCGAAGGCGCTCCTGCGGTCCCAGCCTCGCAGGTGCGGTTCCTCTTCCGTAGGAGCGGAACCGCAGGTGCGGTCTCCAGCTCCGCAGGTGCCAGACGCAGGTGCGGTCCTCGAGCCGCAGGTGCGGAATCCCTGTAGGCCAGGAAGTGATATTCCATTTAAACACGGGATTGAGTCAATTCCTCCATTTTCCATCTTCTTCCTTGTGTTATTTTGGAGATTCCAAGAGGGCCTTCCACCTAGTACTTGAGGTAAGTAAATTCCCTATCTAGCATTAGTTTCAAACACTAAGTCCTAGTTAAATTCACTACTAAATTATCTAAAATCATAGTATTAGGTAGTAATTTTAGGGTTCTTGAGGATTTTGTGATTTTTCCATTTTTGGCCATGAATCCAAGTAGAAACAACACATTAATGATCCTTAGGCTTTGGGTGAGTGATCTCTTCGAGAATTTTTGGAATTTGATCATCAGGGACCGAGGTTGGAATTTTGGAATTCTTCAAGAATAGCGATTTTATTGAATAACTAGGATAACTTCCCCCTTTGTGCATGCATTGATATTATTGTATACCTTTTGGCTAGTTGCGAGTCCTCGGGTGTAGAGTTCGGAGTTTCGGGCGCAATTGTGGTCTGAGGGGTAGATTTGGCACGAGGTGAGTCTCCTTTCTAACCTTGTAAGAGGGAATTGTCCCCATAGGTGATGTATATGCTATGTCTAAATTGCGGGGCTACGTACGCGCCAAGTTATGAGATTCCGTACGTAGCGGCTATTATTGTTATGTTCGGGTAGTTAGGCCCACACCATGCCTTGTATGCTTTCTCGTAATGCCTTATATTCTTTCTCGTAATGCCTGATATGTTTTCCTTGAAATGCTTTATATGGTTTATTGTGACGCCTTATGTACTACGAGATTATGTTTTGTATAGTGATGTTCCCCTGAGGATTTATGGTAAATTGTTGAATGGAAATTAATTTGATATGGAAAGTAAGTATTGTAAGATATTGGGATCGGTCCGTACGCCACGATATGTTTGAGAGTGATTATGTCTATATGGGATCGGGCCGTACGCCACAGCAGAGGTTAAAAGAAATTGTGAAATATATGGGATCGGGCCGTACGCCACGGCAGTGTTGAAAAGTAATTCAATATATAAATGGGATAGGGTCGTACGCCATGGCAGTGTTGATAAGTAATTGTGATATATATATGGGATCGGGCCATACGCCACGGCAGAGTTGAGAAATACTTGAAATACCTATGGGATCGGTCCGTACGCCACGGCGAGTTTAGAAGGTACCTTATGGGAGCGGGTCGTACGCCACGGCGGATCTAAGAATTTGTGATTTATCGTTTCGTTCGGTGGTATTACCCTTGAAAGTACTTTATTGTTTAGTTCGGTAGTTGTTTGGATTTTTGCTCCTGATATGTACTTGTTGCTTATTTCCTGACATGCCTACAGTATTTCATTATATTCTATCATATGTTATTACTGCTGGACCTTAATGAATGTCGAGTCGACATGTCGTCACTACTTCTTCGAGTTTAGGCGGGATACTCACTGGGTACATATTTATTTAATATGTACTCATGCTGCACTTTCTTTTCTTTTCTGTACTTGATTGTAGAGGTCTGGAGGCTGGTACATCGGATCGGTGCTAGATATTGATAGTGTGGATATACTTCACGGTGAGCTGCTTTCCCGGTGACTTCCTAGCAGCACCCTGGAGTTCTTTTGTTATATTCTCTATCCATTTCATTCATTCTGAGACTCTGTATATATTTTAGTCATTGTATATTCAGTAGTTGCCCATGATACTCGTGACACTAGTTCCTGGCACACACGCGTAGTGTATATATATCTTTTGGGTTTGGGTTGTATAGGCATGCATATTCTTTATTTCTATGTCAAGCTATCACCATGTTTAACTGTTTAAAATTTGTAAATGTGGACTTGTTTAATTAGATGGGGAGGGTAACACTTAGTGTAATTTGTGTTGGCTTGCCTAACCCCGTCGTTGGGCGCCATCACGACCCGGATTAGGATTCTGGGTTGTGACACACTTAGTATTATGCTTTTATTTTTGCATCCAGCTATCATTATTTTTAACTGTTTAAAATTGGTATTTATTGACTTGTTTAATCAAATGGGAAGGGTAACACTTAGTGTAATTCATATTGGCTTGCCTAACCCCGTCGTTGGGTGCCATCACGACCTGGGTTAGGATTTTGGGTCGTGACAGTTAGGTTTTCACTTTTTGTTAGAAAACATACGAAAAATAGTAATTTTCAATAATGTTAGTTCATTTAGCCTTAATTAATGATATTGAGTTAATTATGTTTGGATTCGAGCAAGTTAGAGCAAGATTTTGAAGGAAAAACTGTAATTGAGCAGTGAGTGGCCTGCGAAATTGAGGTATGTGTTTGGTCTAATTTTGACTCGAGGGAATAGGAATCCCCACTTGTTTTCTATGTGAAATGCATGGGCGTGGTGTATAGGTGAGGTGGCGAGTATCTATGCACCACCAAATTTGCCCGATAAATATAATCCCTCTCCCGTTCCCAACTTAATTGATGCTTGCCTTAATAGTTCTTTGCTCATTATTGTTTCTATGACTAGTTGGCTTTGTTATTTTGTTGGTAAATATTACTGTGGTTATTTTGGAAAGAGTATTGGTTGTTTATTTGGTTCCCTTGTGGTACA